>JABASH010002394.1:0-20362 GCA_019776445.1 Tomocerus maximus
ATGTATCTAGACACTATTATGGTGACTAACGTGCAGGAGGAGATAAGCACAAGTAAGTATGTATCTACTTAAACTGAAATGTCTACACACTTTCAAGAGACGACCTTATGTTAAATATTACTCTATTAGAATGTGTCTGAGACTAGGTATGCATAAAAATTGCAATGGTCACGGTTGTTGCATATTACATACTAAATTGCTCATTCACTCACATGATGAATGTTAGATAATATGCATATCACATTGAATCATTTCATTTCTATTTCTTTCAACCACTGCTCTCAAGGAGTTTGTCGTGACCAACAAAGCCATGCTTAAAATCAGAGGAGGTGTAACTATTTTTATTATTTATTTATTTTAAAATCTTTCGTGTACTTATTTATGCATTAGTATCTTGTAGAAGGATACTCGGGATTATTGCACGACATGCTACTCGTAGATTTCATGTCAGATCTGAACTTGATTCCCCATCCTTGCTCTGTCTTATTTGCAAAAAAATTGCAAAAATTCTTGGGTAGTGTAAGTACATATTTGAGTATGACATTCAAAAGCGAGTTCATTAATATAGTTTTGTGAAAGGAAAATATTTGATGTGATGATATGAAGGAGATTGATGTGGTTTATTTGCGCTTAAAACTAGAAGCAGTTCGTCCTTATTATGTTAGACATGGGTACCATACTTCTCAAGACAGTCGAGAGAGTTCCTTTCTTAAGAATTTTTCCTGACTGCGACATAGATAATCAAAGCATGGTAAATATATTATACATAATGCATGCGTGAATCCATTACTACCTATAATCTACACCACAGGCATATGACTATATCTGTTTCGTGAATAGTTTTATTATGCCAGCTCTTCACTTATTGTTTAGGAGTTGGTGAAGAGCATGGCAAAGTAAAGTCTATTCAAGTCAACTCAATTTCAGCATCATTAGGTAAAAAAGTGGAAAGAGCATTCGAAACAGGTTTTGTCCAGGATAAGCTATGAAGAGTTTACTTTGCTCACTCCCTAACTCACTTGTATGAAATGGAAGGGAATGAAAGGGTTACGTGTTCATTTTTCCAATGCATATATACATATAGATAAATACGTCCGTGCAGTTTATACCTGTTAGTTATGCACAGACATACCTACCTATAAGTTCCCTGTTGGAATTTCTTTATCTGTAGCATTCACTACTACAGGTAAATATACATATCTGCGGCTGTCTCAAATTGGGGCAGCTTCCATGTGTATTTACAATAATAAGTAAAAAATTATATATTCTATACGTGAAGTGGGTATATAGAGTTTAACTTAACTCACGTTGCCCTCTTTAATCTAGATAGTCGTGTAAAACTTGAGAGCATTCTATTCTCCATTGTAACTCTGAACAGAAATATTGACTGCGTATTTGTATTGTGTATATCAGCAGTCCAGTGAATACGAAAGGAAAGCATTATTATAATCATCGTATAGATATAAGTCAAAAGTATTATCAGGAGTAATGCTATTATTTAATATACACATGGGAATCGCACTGCACTTACACTCTTGCTCTATTTACCTACCTCTCTACATGATAATATGCAGAGCCTGAGAAATACTTAGAATCAGTAGAGAAGTGGAAGGAAGGAAAGAAAAAACTAATGAGTGTGGTAAAGAATAATGCTCTACGCCTATCTATACGCTATAGCCAAAGGCTCGTCCCTCTCTGTGCACTGCTTACTTACCATTATAGACAAGTCAAACCAATGCTAAACCCATCATCGAGCCCTCCGGTCAAACGCAGTCTATGAAGACATTAGGGACACATTTCACCCTGGAGAGCATCACGTTTTCGGCATATCATTAGCTCATTGCTTTACCTACCCTCAACATTACTTTATCTTGTCCGAAAGCTCCTTTCTGCATTTTTCTGACTTTCTTCCTTTTTTGCATCCTGCAATTGCATTCCTTTATCATTTCATTTAATGCCTTCCACTCAGTTTTGGGACTTTTAAGGCTATCATTGCATTTTATAGAATCTTTAGAATTTTAAATGCAGGATGGATGTAGATTGTAATAAAATAAATTAACTGTAAAGATGATTGTGTAGAATTTTGCAAGATCTCTGAATTTGAGATATTTTATAAAGGTTTTCAATGAGAAAATGGTAATTTTTTCAGGAAAACATTTATATCTTAAAGTAGCTAGCGAAAATGAAGAAATTGAAGAATGTTCTTGCTAACTTTTTTTAAATAACATTTCTCCCAATTTAGAGACCAATCTTGTGATCCTCCGTCCAGTATTCTCGGCACTGAACTACTTTTACCAAATATGATAGTGAAGGCAAGTCACCGTGTCTAATAATTTGTGGGAAGAAAAATAGGGAGGGGACAAATCCTCTATTTTTTTCGTTCAGGACCAAGCAAGGTGGTATCTATGGAGAAAGGGTAAGTCGACTAGGCATAAAAATATTGCCGAATAGTCAAGCACACTACTAAATAAAAAAAAGTAATAATGATTACAATAAATTGTTCAAACTCAAGTGTCTCATCTCGTCTCATTAGCATTTGCAAAGACCGGCATTTCCTAGTCAAGAACTGAATAAAATAATAATTCCCTCTAAAACCTTGATTTTATTGATATTAGTGTATATTACAGTCATTTTGATTCATAGCAAGAATTGTGATTATAAGCAAAGATAGCGAAAATGTCCAAATCATTGTACATAATGGAATCCCAGAAGAATGTTCCTCTTGGTCGCCGCATCTTGACCGAGGACACACTTGTGAAATATGGCACTCCAAAGCTTATTGCCAACCACCAAGTGTCTGTCCCTCCATTGGAACGTCTGCAGGTGCATCTGAAATTATTTTGGAACACTTATTCAAGAGAAGGGTAAAATGAAATATTAATATTCATTAATATTATGCAGGCATTGATTGACAGATCTGGTGGAATGGAAGAAGAAGGATGCCCACCTCCTGATAGGACTAAAGTTTGCAAGGAAACTGGAATGTCCAAGAAAGAGAGTGAAGAAATTCTGAATTATATTCTTCCTCCGAACGAGTGGGAAGAAAATCGAAAATACTGGAGACAAACGGTTTGCATTTTCACTGATTTGAATCTTTTTGTTAAATGAAGAGAAATAAGATATTCAATTGTTGATCGTGGTTTAGGTATCCAGTGATCCTAGCTCGCGTCGAGAAGTCATTGAATTGACTGATGAATTAGATTATCGATTACAAATGGCAAACGCCAGTGACATCGGAATTGATGAAACTCGGAGAAAAATTTATACACAATGTTTCGGTAAAATAACTTTTAATTTATTTCAACTTGACAGTATTTTCATCACTTACAGATAAATGCAGATGACAGAGCATTTCGTGTAAGTATAATAGAGCATAATTGCAATGTGTCATCAAAAGTTGGTTGGGCAATACCTTAGGTTTGTGTAATAAATGTGGTAATGCAATAGATGAGATGATCCGACAGACGACTGTCCGTTGTGCAGAGAGGGGATTGATGCTTTACCTTTGCCGGCAAGAGATCGATTTCAGTTTGTCAGCGTACAAGAAATTATACATCAGTAGTTGTGCGGATGCCATCCGAAGGACTTTGTTGTCTATGAAAGCATCAGAAAATAATAATTCAGTGTTAGGGGATTACGTGATGAAAAACGATATGCTGAAAGGAGAAATTCGAGAAATCCGGGAAAAGATTTACCACGAAAAAAGAAAACATGAAGAACAGAAGGCAATTGCTGACAAGCAAAGATTCGATGAACTTGATGCTCTTGACCGCAAACGCACTCAGCTTAAGGTTTTTATTGTTACAATTTAATCATTGACTGCTTTACAATGTTTGATTCTTAAAATGTTTATTCACAGAAAGAACTGGAAGGGCTTGTTTCTGGAAGAAAAGGGCCTGTTGTGTGAAGATAATAATTTGAAAATGGCCGAGATTTTTCTTGTATTTTGTATAAAAATTTGTCACACATTAATCAGTCTGAGAATATATTAACTCAACTAAGGTTTGTACTTATCTTTGTATCATGTCGGGAACGGCATTATTCCACTGTGTACATACAAATCATGATTGCTGTCAAAACTTATGCGATTAGGTGGAATGAGACATAAGTTAGAACAAGACGCTTGTGCTCAAGTATTTAGGAAGAGTTTGCAGTGTAAACTGTGGAGATGATTAAATCGTGGATCAAAAGCTGAGCCACGGTCATGATTGAGTAATAAATCAGGGATCTTGGCCATGGCTAGTTATATCATGACGGAGTAAGAAGCATTAAAGGCACCTTTTGAAAATTGTGCCTTGCAGTGGTAATAAAAAAGCATAGAGAATGAAAAGCCTAGAAAGGTCAATTATTTGGCGTGGCATCTGTCTAACCCTGTGAGATTATAGCTTTGGCAAGTACGGCCGTCTTGCATATTGCATGTGTGTGTAACACATCGTAACTCAGACTGCTGACTAGCTTATTGTTAGGGGTAGAGCCGAGGATCGAAAATCCCTGCTTACTAATTCTCACTCACAACAATAAGGAATACAGGAACGTCGGATAGATTTGCAATGGCCGTTTGGCATTTGCATCATTTACTTGTTTTGACTTTTCGCTTAGATTCCGGTTCAGCTCCATCGTCCGTCATATTACATCACAATAACAATAAGCGTTTACACTAGAACATTAGACATCTTTATGTCCGTGGAACTACTTACACTGACATCTTATCTTATCCCCTTACAATATCGATGTTCGTGATATGATAACCAGTCATATACTTCATAGTATATCGGCAGTAAATAATATTCCTTGCGATATAGATATCAATTCATAAATTATCCCGCTATTGCATCGTATTTCAACTATCGTTTCCTCCTAAGCCATTAGATGCAGAACAATAAGATAGAAAAATGCATCCCAGGATTAAGATACCTTGAAGATATTCAATACTTAGGTACATGTTATTGAATATTTCTAAATGTACTCGTGTACATATGTACCTAGCACATCTTTAATACTAAATAATACGTAGTATATGTGTGAAATGATATATAGTAGATAAGGGTATAGCGTAAGTAATTGTTTGTCCTTAGTTGAGGTTGGATTGGATCTTGTTGAGTCCCAATGATCACGTCTCACGTAGTTACATTACTTATGTAGCTGGAAGTGAAATTTCAGGAGCCATAAATCAAGGAGCCCAGTCCAATTTGTAGTGAATAAAAACCACAAGGTTGTTCTTTATTGGCCTGGCAGTCTGCAGCTCAGTTCATTCGAGTCTTTATCTTATGCAACAACAACTGTATCTGCAGTCTTGTCTTGTGACGACTGATTACGAGTGTTTTCCTTGTCTGTAGTACACTGAAAGAAAGCTACCGACCGGCTGCCGACAGACAGAAGAAATTTGATCGTTTGGTTAACATCTTCCTCTTGATCTCTCAATTTCCTCTAAGAGTCGATAAAAAGCTTAAAGCTACGATTATTACAATACTAATTTTTTACAGAGCCTGTAAATACATTATTATAGACTGGGCATAGTAGAGCACGCATATCCTCCTCCTACTCCTACTTGACACTGACTCATATCTAAGTAAGCACATTTTACACGATACACGTATACTTAAGTCGTCAGATTATTACACGGACAGTTACAAGCATTAGGTGTGCTTACATTTTTATTGTTCTTGTTTTATTACTGCTGTAACCTTTACACTCATCGAGTAATCTCATAGAGGAAGATAGGCTGGAGTGATATCTCCGGAGGCAACCCGCGTCATAACTAATGTGTATACTTGTAAGTGCACTAAAGGAAACAATTTTGCTAGCCCATTTGATAGCTGCCCTTAGAAACACCCTGGCCGAGCAGGTAATAATAATGGGAGATAAAGCGATTGGAGAATATTATCACCCTTTCGTGTGGTTTTATTCCCCTTGACTCACAAACAACGAGTTCCGTTGAAATTCGCACCCCAGAGTAAAATAATTTAACTTTTAGTACTTAAATTCACGTTTGAACACTAAACTGGGCAGTCGCCCAGAAGTGAATCCCATTTTCCATTTACCTACTACAGGATGTACGTTAGTATTTGCAAATTCCCTTAGAACTTCACCGACTTTTTAATCCCAGCCCATTACAGACCAAGCCAAAGTGTAAATCTTGAACTTGAAGCTCAGATAGCCATTAAAACTTAAAAAATTAGCCTGAACATGTTTTAAAATTATAGTTATTACATCTCGTCAAGCATTTTCCCGAAAACCTACATTATTGATCACGTTTTCCAGTCAATAGTTAATAATGATACAAGTAGGTTGTTTGACTCAGCTATGCATCATGTCAAAACATAAGTATGTGAGTGATGTGGCTAGTATATTATCCATATTCAAGTCTGTGTATGTAGACACTTTAGAAAATAATGGTTTACTTTGAATTTATGCTTCGAATCAAAAGCTAACTAACCGAATGTACATTTTTCAAGCAACAATAAGTATAGATAACCATTCTATGGCTGAATGGTGAGTGTCTTGACGTCTTAATCGTCTCAATTGAGTCATTTATTGCAAGCTAGTTATGTTTTACTGCGTATGCATTATCTTAGCGTGTTGGGCTACAACGTATAACGCTCACCTATCATGTCCGAACATTAAAAAGTGCAAGTACACACAGGTAACTAGCTATCAAATGAAATTGCTCCTTCTATTCACAAGTAGCCACTAGTAGAGTAACAAGTAGTCAATCACCTTTCTCGTTTGCAATTTCGCACACCATTGTTCTGTACCTTTATTTTATGCTACAAAGCTAAATATCATGCCCTGCTTTCATTTTTATATCATTTCACATCTTAACTTATATAATCAAAGGCTGCGTTGAGTGAGCACTATTATATCCTCTGAATCCAACCAACCACATGTGCACAAGAACAATAACCATAATCGTTATTTTTCCTCTAACGAGTTTCCAAGTCTTGTTTCAGCTTTTCAATGATTGCTATTATTCCTTTCATTTACATTTCTATTCATTTTCTCACATTCCTTCCCTATGCACATACACCCTACAGACTACACAGATTTTTATTTTGCAATAAATATAGATATCTCTATCACATGACAGCTAATGGCAGTATTATAGCGTAAGGCGGCCGAAAACTCTTGTAGGGAGGTAACTCTTTGATAACACTCTTTTATTACGCTATACTGAGTTATATTATTACTACAGGTATGCAGACTGGACTGGATTGCTCCAACTTCCCTCTACTCCAGACCAAATATTTGTTACACTTAACTACATTTTACAA
The DNA here is from genome assembly GCA_019776445.1 of Tomocerus maximus. NCBI lineage: Eukaryota > Metazoa > Arthropoda > Collembola > Entomobryomorpha > Tomoceridae > Tomocerus > Tomocerus maximus. The sequence continues at coordinate 7,272 of JABASH010002394.1, forward strand.
CTAATTTACTTTTATCTTCACTCACTCTGTACTTTGTAACACAGATACTCCTTTTTCCTTAACACTAACATTTTTATAAGCTCTTTAGCATCACTACATGATAGCAGCCGAGAAAGGTGTCTAAACATGAACACTACACGCATAAAAAAATTATTGCCTACATAAACTGCAAACAATACATAAGAATATCTTGGTTTGGTAGTCTTTTCTGTAGATCCTTATGCATCGAAGCTCACGTCAGTTTCAATAGGTACAGAGTTCACAGTAATAAAGCAATAAAATTGTAGATAGACGGATAGTAGCACCTTAAACATTTTTATTTCCCATTATATTGTTCCTTCTTAGTTGCTCTTTGACATCATATTACAACACTTAAGATCTCTTAAGGTATAGCCTGATCCTTCAAACGGAATTGCTGATGCACCGTTTAGTACTATCCAATCTGTCTGTACTTCTTGTACACTGAATCTTTTTCAGGCTGATGTTAACTGCAGTAAAAACTAAAGGGTTATTAGTTATCTGTCATAAGAAAGTTTACTGAGACTAATCTATTAGCTTTCCTCCGTATCAAAGGAGCCATACGCTCATAAAAAGCCAAAACTTTTTCCAACCTTACACACTGCGGCTAAATATTTCTCATGTTTACAAACATTTTTAGACCATGCTGTTGCGCTTTCTTAACTATTATGTGCTGCACACATAAAATACATTTTCTAGTTTATGGCTACATGTCTTCAAGTAAATCAGAAAAGTAGATAGCATACAATACTTTTGTTTTCTAAATATTTTAATGAAAAGTTACTCCAAGTATAAGTCTGTATAATAGTATCTCAATTGGTTACATGATTATAAAGATGTAGAGAACCATCAAATATTGTGAAGTAATAACTAAGACTTTTGTTGTTATTTGATTTGGTCTGATGCCCTTGTCGGCAAGTTAGTCGGTTGATGGCTACCGGGCGCTGTTACACCTTTACAACTATACACTCACGTACCAATTCAGAAAAACTGTTAAAATAACAATAAAGCAAACCTCGAGAGGGAAGGAAGGAAAGATAGTTTTTAATAATACAGCATAATTAGTTAACCGCTCAGTCCACCGAGTGTTTGAATAATGTTAGTTTTTTCTAGACAAAATCACTTGAGTTGGGATCCTAGAGATTGGTTTCGACTTCATTTACTGCTTCCATTGTTCACTATAATACTTGTGCATATTAAACAGCTTAGCTTGCATTTAAGTGTAGTTTATGCATTGGGGACTCCACAACAAATATTCTACAGAGCAGCACACACACCACTGCATGTTAATTGCTGCTTAAATTCAACTCAGAAGCTGCCCCGCCTCGCACTTTTCGTGTCTTAATTAGGCAGCAATAAATAGCCGTGATTTTATACTTTTTGCTCTAGGCACTTCTCAGCCAAGGCGCTTCGGACAAACAATAAAGAAATCTGTTTACAAAGATTTAAACAATCAACTTATATCAAGACTCTATCACTCTACTACTCTGTAGAACAACAAAGCTTATAAAATATCGGCAATAAAATATTTTGGCTCATTTATTTCAGGGAGCACATAATATGTGGCCAATATAAATGGCTTTTACTATCACATTCCGATTGTTGGGATCATTAGTAATTATTGTATGCAAGTAATTCTTGATTGAAAGTGTCATTTTATGCTGGAAATCAACATCAATACATTTTATGGGATTCAAGATATTATTTACACAGAAAGTTTTAAACAGGTTACAGTGCATAAAGTTAGTTAGCAAAACAAAAAGATAAAGTTACTGAGCTAGTTCTAGCATCCAGGATTGTAAAGTACTAGTTCATTTTGCAAAGAAAGTAAACATCTATGTGAATTCTAAAGTGAATAACAGAAAAATATTGACGATTGTACATGCAGTGTTATGATTACACTATTGCTACTGCATTTTAATAACTATTATTGTAAAAATAAACTTTTGATATTTCGCTTAGAAATCAATATTACGAATTCATGTACTATGCGCCAACTATGACATAAATGAAATCACCAATAAAGTTTGTATTAGATAAGACAGATGTTTCCACGCCCACCTCCGATATTTATTTTAATATAGAATGAATTTTTCTTACGGGAGAGAATGAAGCTCAGAGCTATAATAAAGCAGTTGTTTCCATTGACTTGACTAATTTTAAATTGAGACGATTTGTAAGTGAATTGAAGCATAGGAAGTTAGTTGTTTGTAATGTCTTGTCTATGATTAGCTGTCCTTTTAGTAGACTGAAAGTAAGGTAAACTGTGACTGTAGCAGACAAGCAAGATTTCCCATATAAGAAAAGAGGGAGAAGTGGAATAGAATAGCCCCATGCTGAGCCTTAGATGACTTCAACTTCAGACTTCAACTCGGCTTTTGTAATTTAGTAATTTCCTTCGGAGGATGCATTGCTCTCTGTTGCATTTAATAGACTGTGTGTACTTATACTAAATATATTATGCCCTGCCGTTGAGCTTCATTCCGAAACGGAGTAGAAGCAACATGGCCAAGTGTCGAATAGTCAAACAATATGCAATGAAAATGAAACATATAACTCTGTTCTTGAAGTCGCATCTTGTGTGCTTTTGTTAATACAGATCTTTATATTATCTTGTGTTGATTCCCTATACTTAGCCAACAGAACAGCTAGATATACTGCAGCAGTGGAAAATTGAAGTTGGACAAGGCCAGGCAGGATCAAGTTAGTTGTACGTACAAATCGCTTCGTATTTATTACTAGCCACACTTTATATCATTCCTGTATTGTATTACTTATGTTTCATATCGTATTATTACGATAAAGTCACCTTCACACAATTTATAATTCATTTCCTTCGTACCTATTGAGGTGGATTTTTTATCTGGTGACTACAGATATCCTTAAGAAGCGATCGCACCCAAGGAAATTGTATTTTGTTATAGCGCTTCTTTTTGTTGCATTCTTTTTGGAGTTTTCAACTGTTTCCAGTCACCCGTCGGTGTTATTCCTTTGCACTAGGCTAGTTTATTACTGAGTAGAGATATGAATTTACTCTCAGGAATGTTCAGCATGTTTTCTCTTTATTCTTCGGTTGTTTTCCTGTATTAAATAACATTAGCAAACCACTTTGGTGAAGTAGTGTGTAGGCAACTCAGTCCTTGTGGAAACAATTTAATTACGATGATGAGATACTTACCTTACAAAGCATTTTATAAGGATACCGACAATTGAGAAGAAAGCGTCAAAGAAATTCCGGCTAATTTAATAAGGGACATGCTGAGTTCCCCCTCTAAATAATTTTAATGTTGTTGACAACTATCGCAATAACTTCATAATAAAGTTATCAACTTGCTACATAACTTTCTATAGTTAATTGAACATCTTTATCATCACTGTACTCAAGTCTGCTCCCTTTGATACCCTTTGTTAACTACATTATACAATAGAGCCAAACTCTCATAAATTGTAATTCTATTGCACATTATCATCTCTTAGACACATTTTATTGCAGACAAAATACACTCCACCAAATATCAACCTCCACTCTCTATACAATGGCCTACAGTCAATAATGAAATATTAAACGACAGTTCTGTCCATGTCAAATCAACTAGAAATGGATGAAAGCTGGTATAGCAGAACTCGTAGTTCTACTACTTGACTGACAGACACACTGACAGTGACAACCAAAAGTACAAAACAGACTTCACCTTTTCAACTATTGCAAGAGAAAGATAGACAAGACAAGACAAAGAAGATAGACAGCCGAACTCTGAGCCAGGACCAAGAAGACTACCTAATACAGCATTACCCACATCTACTCCAACTTTCAAGTTCAAGAATATCACAGAAAGATATCCAACTTTGTAAATCTGTAGGGTACTTAACCTAAAAATACCGTATTTGTCACAATAGACACCTTAGGGCAATAAATTCCCAGTAAAAACATTTTTTATCACGAAAAGTCGAAAAATATTTGCATTACAGTTTAAAAATTGATGCTTTACTACCAGACAATTCAATTCCCCAGGTGCAAAAATAGGCTCCAAATATGTAAATTATAGATATCTTCTTCTTTGGGAGTTTATAATAATTGCATTCTCCGAAAATTGTCCGAAAACTGTGATGATGAGGAATAAAATCATTGCCGTTTGTTTGGTACGCAAACTTGTGTTTTGGTTAAGTTTCCCATTTTCTATTGTAATGTGCTATACGCACCAATCGTAGTATGTAGCACTAAATTTAAATTATAGAGTAATTTTCTATGATAGTGAGTGAACGAGTTTATTCTCGCCAGTACCATGCTTTCTTGTCTGAAGTAAGCATCTTTTTCCTGTTGTCTCTCCACACCTAAAATTAATCTGGATTTTGGGTCATTTGGTCAACTTTGACCAGTAAATTAATTATTCTAGTGTGATTGTGTTAGTAAATAATTAGTATTAACAAATACCAGTTTTCCAAAAACATTTATTTTACTCTGAACACAGCACACACCTCAGACACTAGCTAACGTCATCAATTAGATTCCTATCCAGTGCTCTGCCTTACACCCAGCAGCACTTCATTTTATTTTATCATCCCCATCCTAAAGTTGACATCAACGAAGATTTTTCCAGTCAGACGACGAACACCGTTTATTTTACCAAAAACTACTTATTTGCAGCTTGATACCAAAAATGTTTGAAACCTTTCATTTTGCACTATTGGACAACGCGGAATTGCATTTATTGTATTTAATACGGTAATAAAGATGGTTTGAAAGTTGGAAAGTACGGAGGAAAATATTTTTATAAGGTACATAAAGTAGAGATAGGATCTCTGGGAAGGAAAATGTAATAGAGTAAGCTAATGGTAATGCTGGAGTCAAAGTGAGTTAGTAGTTGGAGTAAAAGTTAGTATGTTGGAGTTATTCTGCCTACTCAACACCAACCAGAGCCAATTTATTCGTATTATGAACCCAGTCTGGTAGTTCCTTCCTAAGAGGAATTCAAAGACGATAAAAAGCTGTCGGACGTGTAAATGAGCTGATTTGTAAGCAATAGAAAGAAAAATGAGAAAAGTCAGAAAAGTGAATAGGCATCACCAATCATGCTTAAAATGCAATTCTTTTTCACGTCTTTAGCTACAGAGCCTTTCGTTGGGTGATGTGATGTGATGGAATTGAGATGTTAAGTGTCGAGTCGTGTTGAGTCCACCAAACCGACTCCAGTGAGGTCCACTCTCGTCCTTAGGTACTTCTCACATACCTACTAACAATATCAAAAGACATGCCTACATTATGTACCTGAAGAAACTCACACTCCCGGAGTACTACGTTATGTAATAACTTGGATATAATTCACACTTGCCCCAACTACCTACCTGCATCAACTCAATCTTGTTAGTACACTGAAACAATTACAGAAAATACCAAGAATCCACACACACAGATTGTAGCTACATTATTTCTTATTGGTACCCACATCGTTTTTGGAAAACAAAATTGTGAGTCCACCACAATGTAAGAATGATTTTGAATATGTGCCACTGTGGATAATGCATACTTTTTGTGTTTGTATGTGCAGAGAGATATTTTAATGTCACAACGAAAATCTGTTGACAACAAGAGTTAAGGCTTCACAATGTCCTCTGAAGCATATCTTTGACTACAAAACTCAATTTCTGATTCTTATGAGTTTTTTCTGATGTTTTTTCAGAATGGAAATAGTTAGGTCATTCCTATTCCTAAATAATTACACGAGCACATAGGAAAACTTTATGGAATCCGTAAGTAGCAGCTTTTCTTACAGATAACTCTGCGACATTTGGTAACAAAAGTTTTCAGAGTTCGTACTCGTAGAATGTTTTAGGCGATAGGCTACTCAGTAAGCAAAATAGGGTTTTCCTGTTTTCAGGTAAAGGGTAAAGTGGAAAGTCAAGTTCAGTCAGAAAATTGAAGATTAGAGAATTCCATCTCAAAGTCCTTCGCATTATTGGACAATGTTCTTGCAGACGAAGGAATACTCCTCCGAATTTCCAATGTACCTTGCATGAATCTCATTGATAATGTCTAAATGATGTGAATTGATTTTTTTGAATACAGCACTCGCATTTTTGTGAATAAGTAGACAATGTACTTACAAATACAAAAAATGTTTTTCGATTTGGTTTTTAGAACAAATGCTTAGATTTCATTTCAATAAACAAATTCTCAATAGGATAATATTTTGAAGATTCAAATAAATGCAGATTAATTGAACTCCTGCTCTTATGGAAAGCAAGGATATCATACATAACTCAAGAATAAGATTAGTTTTCTGCTCCCTACCTTCATCTTTACGGGGTTATTATATAGAGTGGTCATTTTGTCAAAAAAGATACCCCTGGATCTAGACGTGTGTAATGGACGGTCCCTTTTACGTTTCATTGGTTATACGATGACAAGGGAGCTTGTGGTCTGGTTTCTGGTTACCAAGATCTAACTTGAAGGTTTGAAGTCTTAAAGTAGGAAAGTTTTCCGAATTGAAAATCGATGTGCGAATTCGCCTTAAGTTCAGACAGACACACTTACTCTTACAAACATGAAAGTCCGAGTCCATTCGTCATCTCAATTCTTTGCCATTGGTTAAACGAAGGTCAGAGGGATTGTAGTGATATTGGAAAAAAGTTTTTGACATTTTAAATCTTGGTTTTATCGGTTTCTGTTTCACGTATTGACTGAAAACTACTCCCGATGTAGGTCGGGGTGTCAAACTCCATGCAACCTTTCATCCGGCAGGATTCCCTCTTCTTCCCACGGAGTAGCTACTCCTCTTCAATCCTTAGCTCAAATAGTTACACTTTTCATGCCCAATTATACTATATCTTAGTCTTGCCATTTGTAAGGTCCTCTAACATGGGTTACTAATTAGTCTTCTTTGTTTTGTCCTCTAAAAATACTATGTATTTCGGTTCCTCCGATTCACATGAGCTAAACTTACATTTTTATGTGCACAAATTCATTAGGCAATTGAAACAAGAATTACTACAGTATTTGTAGGTACGACTTAATGTGTAGGAATTATGTTGAAGGGTATACAATGACAAAATGATATCACAAAAGAATTGATTAAGCTGGGGAACCTTCTGACAATGGAAGTGCGGAGGAAGTTGGTAGCAGGATGTAACTGAAGGCTGTTTTCCAGCAAAATGTAGTAATATTATTTTTTTCTGATGTCCTCTACTAAAACTTTCAACACATCATAGCTCAGATTTTTGTAGAAAAGGTAGAAACGCTTTATTTATGTCGACAGTAGATTAATAGCAAGAAAACACCACATCTGCTTTGTAAGAGAAACAAGTGTGCGCAGCCCAAAAGAGTACAAATAGAGCGTTGCCTACAAGAAAGGGTTAATCTTGCAGGGTGCTTATTAAAAGAATCGTAACGAGGGAGTGTAAATAGGCAGAGATACGTAATAAGTACCTGAATAAATAAACTCGGACGCATCACAAAAAAGCAACTCTTCATCAGTCTGATAAATAAGGGCAGTAGTGCAGTTTACCATTTACACTGGATTATTGTGATTACTACGTGCTGGCAGTGTGAGTCAAAATAATTGCTGTCTTCCTTGACGAAATGCTTCAAGTGGGATAAGAAACAGAATGTGCTTGCCTCTCTGTGCATGTAAGGCAGTCTCTATCTCTAGTTTAGCTCTAGGAAAAAAGAAGTCATTAAGCAACTTCAAATGACTAAGCTCAGACAAAAACAACCAACTAGGGCAAGCGGAAAACCAATTATATACTTTACAGGTAATCATCATCATCATTATAAATAGTAAAACTTTATAAATAGAGCTACCTAGTAAGTGGCTAAGTGATAACTCAATAAGCCCAATTGATTACAAGCACACAACTGACAATTGCTTGCCAAATTTGAAAATTAAAAATAGCCTCTTCATTCTTTGTCATTTATTAACCAACTTCTAGTGTTGATAAATTGATAACCTCTTTCTCAGAATATATTCCCTTTTGTAGACCTTAGTCATAATATTATCACACTGACACTAAATTTGTGTAAAAATGCCATATTTATGTAGTCGGTATTTTTCAGAAAATACGGTAATATTTTGAATCAGCCTAAATGAAGCATTTAGAATCTTTAGATTATTAAATTAGATTGAAATAACGGCAATTATACAATTTTTATCAAAACCTGATTTTAGCTGCCATCTATAACAGCAGATTGAGTCAGGAAAATATGAGGTCAAGTTTGTCAATGACAGAAAATGGACACGTTATTTGGTGAAGTTAATAACATTCTTAGTAAAAAAATGTTTAATATTTCTGAATGATGGATTTCTCCATAGGACTGGGGCTTCGTAAGACAGTACTGATACTACAATTAGTGCGAGGTACTTCATTCCTTAGACGTGGTGAACATCTTCGCGACAATTTTGTCCGATATTTTATTATACCGTTATTTAATATTATAATGATCCATGTAAGGTACAAGCTTCATAATACAAATATTTTAAAAGTATCACTACAAGTTCCCACGAGGAATCCTAAGACGCCTATGTATTTGGGAGACTGTTATTAGAATCTTGTAAGTATGAAGGATGTCAAACGTGACAATAGGCAGAAATTAAAGGTAGAAAAAAGTGCCAAAGATAATTACCGAGTAACAGACTCATTCTCATTTTATGGATAGAGTTATTAAAGTCACAGAAAGTTTGGGGCAATTCCCAAAAAACATAAATGCCCATTTAACGATAACTTCTTATTAACAAACACGTCTCTGTCAGAGCAGAGTCTCGTTTGTGGAGCGAAGAATGGAAGTTTACGATATTTTCAGAAATGATTGAATGCGAGAAAGGATGTTGGAGCGTTTAGTTGTCGTATGTTGTCCAGAGGGACAGTTAGTTGATGATGATGTTGTTGATGGGATGAAAGAGAAGTGAGATGAGTGAAGCGAAGGCGAGAAAAAGTATCTTTCTTGCAGCCGCCTTGTTATTTCCACCCTTTTCTAGAGAGTATCACCTGAAAGTGAGAGAGCGCCTTCCTCCTTCGTCTACCTTTGTAATAGGCCTACTTGTCTACCCATACTTTTCAGTTTTTTCCTCAAAATAAGCTAATAGAGTTATACTCAAAGTCCATTCCAATCCACTGAGGAAACAAGACGAAAGAGCTGAAGGATGGGTTCATACAACTTAACTTCAACATCAGTCAGATCACTACCTTTTGTAATCATTAGGTATGTGCATACCTAAGTAGTTAGGTGTACATTGATTTCCAATCTCTACATGATACATCAATTCACATTCCTATACATATAGAGAGATGACCAAGAAATTAAGCGTGTTTACTACACTCCAATAAGAATACCGAACAAGACTGCTATGTAGATATAACGATTTTAAATATTTAATAGCATCCTGGCGTGGTCATGGATGTAATATAGCTGAGAGGCAGGAAAGAATTGTCAGAAAGACATAACGGATAGGTAGAAGCCTATGAAGATACTCATAAACTTAAATGTACACAAAATATGTAATAAATACATCGAGTCAAAATACAACTAAGTCAATCCAGTTTAGTTACCAAAACTTTTCGGTAGGGAGAATATACACAGGGCCTTGTTAGAGCTCATATATATATTCGATAGCACACAAAAAGTAACCATACTAAAATAAAGGGTTGTTTTTTGTAGAAAATGATTCTAGTTGAGAAAAGTGTATTTTTTTCTATAATTCCATCTTACACAGCGCGAGAGATGGGAGTCAGAAGGAATGAGACTGGAGCTAACGAATGAATATCCAGGAATGACCGCAGGGGCAAAATGCAATAGGAAAAGTCAAGGAAGACAGCTTTAAGCTTTTGAAGTGAAGAAGGCTTAAGACAGACGAGAGTCAGAGAGTGAGTCCATCAGACAATACAATAGGAGGACAAGACAGTCGGGACACGGAACAAGTTAGCGGCGGTGGCTAAACGGACTCAAGTCAACTCACTCCCAGTCGGTCAACTAGAAAGGGGAAATTTTTCCAAAGAAATATCCAGGAGTCGGGATGAATGTTAAAGCACTCCCTTTTAAAGAGATAGAATTTGTGGATACAGTAGGGAAAACTGAGTGGCTACACCTATTATATAACTTTGGTTATGGCAAGATATTGTTTTATAGGCTTTAATGGCGGAAGAGTCGCTTCGTGTGCTACTTACTTACTCCTACTCCCAATATTCCTACATTGTCGAGAAGCACTCTTACATAGGAAATGTCTATTCATTCATTGTCAGCTCGTCGCGTCGTCGTCTCGTCCCACTACTCTTTTGCTTTCGGGCGTGTAGAAAACCCTACATAATCTCATTGGAAACTTACGTGAGAAAAATGCCAATTTTTTATCCTAGTAATTTGCGGCGAGGCAAAAGAAGGCAAGAAAAGTATTTCAACAGCTCCATTTTCCTCTCTTTTTCTATACAGAAACTATTATTTGCTCCGCTCTCTGTTGTTGTCTCCTATTCATTTTTAGATCTTTGATAACGCTTAGTTAGAAGTTTCTACTCTACCACTCTATAATAATCAGCTACGATATAAACATATACACCGAAATATTTATTTCATTTTACTTCGTGCACCGTGAAGCACATATTATTATGCAATAAATAAGTAGGTATACCTAGAGTGATTGAAAAGAAAAATATCCGCCAATACTGTAGTAGGAAAAGGGAAAAGTAAAGATCACAACAATACAAACGACTACTACTGCCATGTACCTACTCAATATACTCCAGCTTGCGAATATTATCCTTTACATTAGGATTCAAACATGTTAAATGAAAATACTGGGAAAGCCAGTGTTTCGGTACAAACAGCCGCCAATTTCCACTTATCTTTTATGGAAAAATTTATTTATTTTGGGCACTAAGCAGCAAAGCATGAAATGAGGGAATTAGGGAACGTAAAAAACAAAAATTGGAAACTCGAAGATTACATAATGATGTTCACAGATGCGATTTTAGGATTTAAAAAGTCCTTAGTTTTCATTTAAAAAGTAATTTTTTATACAATTGTGGAGTTAAGATACTTGTGGGCTAAATTGTTATTTGGTCATGGTTTTGTGAAACGGGAAAATACCGAAACAATGGAGTAGGAATGTATGGTTTCTTGAATACAACCGTGTATGTCGAATAATCGAATCCATTATTGCACAAAGAGTCTCGAAAACTAATTTCCATTCCAATTCTGCCTCCTCCAATTTCAACAGCATTTCTTTCCTTCGATTTCACACAATTTGAATAGCCTATTGTGTGATTAGGTATTTCAACGCAGTTCCACTACGTGCAAGTAAAATAAACCCAAGATTTTAATCGAAAATGGGAACCAGTGCTTCTGTTCTTGATAAAATGCAAAAGTGCTAAACTAAGATCAATAATTTTCACTTCTGATCTGACTGACTTCACGACTTCAGTGCCTGAACGAATTAGAAAAACTATTACGAAACGGAAATTTTAATGGTATTCATAAAGGTTCGGTGAATACCATAAAAATACCAGCTAATTCATCTAATGATTTTTATGTACCAATAAATTGCAATCTGGCCTAAAATGCTGAAAGGTATAAAATTTCCAGGAGCAAAGTCTGTTAGTATGATTTTATAGGTTAAGAAATTGGAAAGTAGGTTCAAACGAATTTAGGTAGGTACGCAATTAAAATGTGCATTTTTCTACAAGTATTCCACACAATGAGACAATTGAGTCTTCTCTTTATACTTTTGCGTTAAAGTGCTTGTACTTTTAGGAAGAATGGAAATTGTAATTAAAATATGAAAATGTATTGCGAAATCTGTAATTGCGAAAATGTAGAAATATATTTCGAAGTATTACATTACATAACGTAAATAATAAATGAAAATGTAGAAATATATAACGAAATTATTACGAAATATTTTCATTACATAATATTACGAAATTAACTAAATACTTGCTGGGCTGGGTGCCTAGTCCGAAAATAAAAGAGATTCAGTGTACATATCGATACGATAATTTATTTTGGTTAGTTAGAAAGGAGTAAGAAATGCAAAGTGTCGATTTTAAGCGTACTGGTTTTGAATTCTATGCGTTGATTTTCCACAGATGGCAAATGCTGTGAATAGGTGCAAGGTACGTATTCATTAGATTGCTACTTACCAATTATCGTTTCTTATATCGCTCCCGGGTATGCTGATATGTACATAGTTCCTCCAACGACGACAATATAAAAAGATAGACAACTGGGTCATTTTTTGGTAAAGTTTAGTGAGTGATGAGAAAATTCCTTTTTTGCACACGAATGGCCCAAAAGGATGATATAGCAGTTCCGTGGCTTAACAAGTCTTAGCGATATCAAAGGTGCAAATGCCGCCGTGCAATTAAATGAAACACCTACGTTATGATCGTGCCTGGGCAAGTAAGAAAGTGCAAAACTGTCATGTCAAACTGTTTTCACATGATGAAATCAAGTTCCTATTGTATGCAATAGAATATTAAAGCATGCACGATAGGAATTAATTAATACGTCTATAGAATGGTATGGAGTCTAGACCAAGTACATTATATTGCATGTTAAACCTCAGTTCGGTGGTGAATAGTACATAAAGCATTGGATATTATGCACTAAAAAAGTGAATTCCCACAAAAGAGAGTTAGTATGATAAAAATCTCCGTTTTATTTATTCGTCGATTCTGTATGATATTCAAAGACGTATTTTGTCATTTATAACACTCGGTAACTAACAATATTCGTCACTTAACAGTATTAATTATTATTAGATTACAATACAATTTATTTAATCATGAATATTCGGTATTCGTCTTTATGTATCGCTTATTGTAGTAGCTATTGTATTGCAATCAAGTATTCTAAGTTATATGGTATAATATACTTATAATCTATATCAAATTATGTTTATTTATTAGTACTGTTCATTTCCATAATAATAAGTTCATCCGCAACAACCGCAGTATGTACTCACTATTACAGTGTCGTGTTTCATTCTCAAGTATACTTAACTACATCGAGCTATACAATTATTCCACATATTTCTTAGATAATTTACTGACACGTACTATTACTCTAGTAATAGTGTATATAATAATATTTT
>JABASH010002395.1:0-20355 GCA_019776445.1 Tomocerus maximus
CAATTCTCTCTTGGACCAAGTTCTCCTCAACTCAAAGATGAGCTACCCACCACGAAACCCGATAATAGAACCGATGTGCAGAGGACGAGCACAAACAATCTCGGACACGAGGTGACTACCCCAGAACTGGATCTCCACCGCTACGCCCGGGAGACCATAATGTGGTCACTTTCAAGAGAAACATGGGCCGGTTGCCTATCTCTGAACAATTGTAAGAAAAATTTCAGTTTTTGTATTTCAATTAATTTCCCCAGATAAACCGGCTTGTGAATTGTAGGCTTTGTATTGTACTCAGAGTACTCAATAATTATATTATGTGCTACTTCCAAGATTAGCTTTGGCGGATCGGAGTAATCCATTTACTCATGTACTAGAAAGAATGTGGTTTAGTGGTTTATCACCCTTAGAGAAAACATTATCTGAAATCAGATTATATTATTGGTAAATTATGAAGTTTGAAAGAGAAATGCCAATTATTAAAATGACAACTTAGTGATGTGTATGTAGTGTCCCATTTTTTGGCACAATATGCAATAGTAAAAGAAACTACTACAATAAATTAATAAAAGTACGATGCAATTAAATATTCCATTTTTTAAATTGTTTCCCACATAGTGTAGGCAATATCTATTTTCAGTATTGTAGGTATTCAGTAAGTACACAATAAAATTTTAAAACATAACATTTATTCCGTATAAATTTTTATAAATAATTATTACTCGTATTTAACCATTTTTGATTATCTGTACTTAACTAAGTGGGCTGAGGGAATGTAAGTTTAAGGTCTATTGAAATGCGAGATCTGTTCGAGACTTGAGTAACTTAATTACATCTGAAGCGCAAAGGGAAAGGTCTAGCTCTGCTAAGGCCATGGCATGGGTGTCGAAACTGACACCTGGATCAGAAAGAGTATCATGTAGTAACATGGCTTCTCCCGCTGGTAAGTTCCAAGCTTTGATGGTGCAGCCCATGTTTCTGAAGAATATGGAGGTGTCGATTGGGGATCCCAACAACATTGTAAATATGGCATCAAAGTCGTTGGTTATCTGCTTGATGGCATCAGGTGAAAATCTTTTGTTTTTCACTAACTCTTCCATGATCATCTGTATACACAATATAGTATTTAAATTTTCTCAACAAACGAATCAATTACTACTGGACTATTGATTAGCAATTAACTAAACCAACATACCTCATCAAATTCTATAAGAACTCGTTTCAACCATTTTTCAGCCAAGGCGCTATCCATTCCTCCATAAACAGCCGTTTTCACTTTTTGAAGCATCGGAATCACGGACATGAGTTCAGGGCTCAAGGAGCCATTTTGACCAAGATACATATGCCATTTGACCTTTGCATAGCCTCTTCTGATTTCTTCTCGCAAATCAATCATTATAGCACGAGCCCATCTTTTAAGTATTTCTTCTCCAAGACATTCATATAGTTCATGAACTTCGGAGAAAAGTCCTTGATTTGGAGAACCTATATTAGCACCGCTTTCATCTCCATCCCCATTATCGTTTATAAAATCACCTGAAAGAATGAATATACATAAATTACTTATATGATTAAAATTAAAACAAGTACAGGTACATAGGTCCATTAAAAACATACTTTCTATATCATCAAACCCAAGTTTCGCCATTTTTAACTGAGTGGTCTTCATGTGAGCTATGAAAAGTGACAAGGAGGTAAAGAACTGAAAATCATAAAATGAATCATATGAACAATTAAAATTCGTATCTATGAATGGAATTTTACCAAACGAAATACCAAATAGTAAGACAGAAATATAAAGTATCACCGGAAGTTCCTCCCAATTTTCAATGGTGCACTGGACATAGGCAATAGTGTCAGCAATTGTGTAGTCAATTCTTTCTTCTATAGGCGTTTGATTAGATGAAACACTCAATGTCTGCCAAATTTGAAGGCACCGTATTCGGAAATGATCCAATAACTCTATTAACAGCTTAAGAAACTGAATTTTCTGTCCTGGTTGCTCTAAATGAGCAAATCTGTTTATCACAAAACGGCAAATAGCAATGAACAAATCTAAAATTTCAGCTGGTCCAGGAATCACAGATCTGTTCCAAGCCGATGGAGATTTGAATATCTCATCCAACTTTTCCATACAAGCTAAAAGAAAATCACATATTATTTTGAAATGCCTCATACTTTTATAATAAAACATTATTGAAAACAGTTTCACAGACGAAATACTTGGCAACTCACCCATTTTTTCAATAGCCAGCCATTGCTTGAAAACCTTTGGCTGAGAAAAGAGTGTACTTACGATTGGAGGAATATAGACATCTTTATCGGCGATATCGTTACCTAAAAATTCTACAATTTCGTTTTCATACGCTATTGATTCTTCTAAAATTTTTGAAAAGATGACATCATCAACGCCAGTTTTGAGCTGGGAATCCGCTTTCAGAACAATCATTTCTGATAGAGAGCGAACGAAATCAACAACACTAGATAATTTAATCTCGTCGACAGACAAAGGTTCAAGATGCGTTCTAATGAAAGGAACTAAATCACGAAGCCAAGTCTTCACTTGGGAAAAGTACCACTCTGGTCGGGATCCATCTCCAGTGGCTTTGGAACCGAAGAAATGAAATCCAAATCTCTTTTTCAAAGGAGCTACCATGATCTAGGTACCAATTTCAATTTAAAATTATCCTGTATTATTATTTAAAGCATTCAAAAAGATTGTCTAGATAGTATAACTTTAGGCTACGGAGATGGACATTACCTGGACGGGAATCACACCTTCGGTAAAATCCATGACTATCTTTGGCTTTTGCTGTTTGGTGCTCTTATCTTGTTCGGGCGTTAAGCTTGAGCTACTTAATCTGATAAGGTTACGTATTGTGCGATGAAACTTTTCATGAGTCTCCAATGTTGGCGTAGCTGTTTTTATACTGAGTGGCCACCCAAAAGCAATTAGTAATTCTTCGAAATCTCTATAAAACATTTTGATTTTATAATCTAACTTCCTAATATTTATATTATTCCAAAAATTAGAAATGTACATTGGAATTTATATTTGTTGACCATTTAAGACAAGTCAGCTGATAAATATTTATTCAACCATTCATTTAAAACATATTGAACATACTTGGTAAGTTTCGCTCTCAGCTGCACTTCCCAATGTGAGATGGTTGACAAGTAATAGGTTTTCAGGTTGCCACATTCTGTTGTGAGCAGAGGAGTTTTCATTAGAGTCTCTAAGTTGCAGAAAAGGTCAATAGCCTCCGAATCCAAGCCTAAATGATTACGAGCAAAAATCATTACAAATAATAAATGAACTTTGTATAGAGTTTAAATAAATATTTGTAATTCCGGTTAAAGAAGTTGTAATAAGAAAACCTGTTTCCAAATTGGCTTCCATTTGCTCTGATGTGGTTCTGATAAAATCACACACTTTCAAGTATGATGACGTTTTTTCTAATTGGGAAATTTGACTGATGTTTTCATAAAATTGTACATTTTCTATCCGAGAAGGCAGCTTTTCTTTCTTGTATTTATTAACTTTGGTTTTCAAAGCGTTGAACTCCCCAACTAATCCGTCAACATTTTCCTTGCACACCGAAATGCGTTCACGAATGCCAGCTTGAGTTACATCCTGGAGTTCCCTTTTCTGCACATCAAAATAATGGCCATTGTCCAGTGGTTAATTGAAAATGATTATTATTGCATATTTTATATTTTATCGTCACCTGTACTATCAGCTGCTCTTTTCGGCTGCACTGTTGTGCAAGCACCTGGGAAAGATATAAGCTGTCTAACGTCCCATCTTCTGCATGCTTATCAATATTTTTCCATATATCTTTCGTGTTTGGCCGGGTTGTATTAGTATCAGACATTTTTTGGGAAGATATAGATGATTTTCCTCATCCGCAGTTGTCAGTCGGTAATTACAAATTATTTTGATGATTTATGGCACTACCAGATGTTAGGAATTTTTTCACCTCCAATAATGAACTATCGGAGTACAAACAGAAAACAATGAAAATATGTCAAAAGGGCAATATTATTTCACGTGTACCACGCAACTAAGAATCATCTTATCTCTGGTTAATGTATCACATCTTACAGCTGTCTTTTAATATTGACATAATATCCAATATCATGCTCCTGGTTCCTTTTTTAATAATTCACTTTTTATTTTAAACTTCTACTTTCTACTACTAAATGGACAAATTGAAAGAATAATAATTTTTACCCGAAGTTCAACGTTAAATTCATATGGTGACAAAAATGTTGTTTGAATTTCGTAGCCAAATTTCGTCGTTCTTTTCAACGCGCAAGAAATAGCCCCAACCGACGAAAGTCTATCATGAAGAGTAATTGTAACGGTGCGAGTGTGGCGCTGACTGCTGCCTGCCTGTTGCCTCTCTGGCAGTCGTGGTTGTGGCATGGCAGTGCCAATTTCGGAGTGAAAATTGTATTTTAATCTGCAAAATTCGTAAAGAAAATTTCCGCAATTGGCTGTGCAGATTGTAATTCTGTGGCCTTATTTATTTGCATGTTATGCATGCTAATAACCAGGTTAAAAGTTTGATGATAAGATTCAGGGGAGGATGATCGAATTGAAAGTGCTCATAAAGCCATGTGTCCACAGGTTCCGAGTGAGGAATGAAAGAAATGGGAATTTTCCGACTTCCCACTGCGAAAGAAAGGTCTATTGGGGGGGAAGAGAGTCTGTTGGCCATCAACCCATTTCAATTCGTGTAATTGGAGGGCCTATACCATCACTTGAATAAAACCAAACTTGGCTTAACTTAAGTGAGAGGTAAATGGGAAATAGAAAAATAGTTGGAAATAAAACTAAACACGACCCATTTCTCACTATTTCTCACTTTTTGCTTTCCATTTCTCCGTATTTCCGAGTGGCTAATAAAATTGGAAATCCGAAACTATACACAAACCATAATTATAATGCAGGTAGGTAAGTAGGTATTCCAAGAAAACTCCAAGATCTTTCTGCTGTGTATTTGAGTATTTCCATTAATTTTACGAACTTACACTCCTACTGAACTATGTGAGACATATTCAATAAAATAGACAATTTTGATGTCCGGAAATTCAAAAAGCCTAGGACGGGTGCAAACGTCCTTAGAGTACAAATATTATGTAACATAGCAATTTTTGTTGAATTCAACTATACATTGATATCTTTTCTAACACAAAACAGATTTAACTCCTCCCCCCCCCTTCCATAACATGAAATATATTTACAATTTTGGTGGCAGCTGTACTACTGAGATCGAGTCAATTTTTTAATGATTAGATTTGGATTTAGGTGAATTAGGGAAATTATGAGATTTAATTGAGCTCAGGGAACGAGGATTTCTGTGATTTGTCTCAATTGGATTATGCAGTCTCTTATTATCTGTCTATATACAAAAGTTCAGCAGTAGTACTGTACATACTATAGAAACCTAATCAAATATTTTATGATTGTGCATATTGTACAGCAGCGCATAATAATATATTTATTTTGTATTTTTGATTTATTTCAGCATCGATAAATGTAGCTCTATAGCAAAGTGTTGACGAAGAAAAAGTGTTAGCAATGGAAATAAATCTGTTACATACTTTGCAAGCCTTGTGTACTATTGGCAATATTCCGTTCAAATAGTTTCGAGTGCAAGATAGTCGCTCCCATATTGTTTAGAATTCAGTTTACAATTCACGTGTTGCCATTTATAGTACTAACTCGTTTATTTTTCAGTGATCAGTAGATTTCTTGTTTGGATCAAATGAGAATGTCCATATAAGGGATGAAATCAAAGTGGAACAGAAATTTGTCATATCAATCACAGGGCCAATTTGTTAACTATGTGAAGCGCGTTACATGGTTTTAGCTATTATTCTATAGTAAGTAATCTAAGTTTTGTCATTGTCATTTATTATTTCTCATCTCAAAAGACTTTGTGACTTGAAGGTGCATAGTGACAGAGGGACTCTGTGGAGTTTGATTGAGACAACGTGACAGTTCGTCGTTTAAGCACGTCAGATACTAAAAATGCTATAGCATTTTCGTTTGTTGGTTTTATGGTGTCTTCTGTCATGAGTCATGATTCTGACCTGACTGAATGTAAATGTTGGATAATTCAGCACAATGCGACTTTATTTTATAACTATCTAATCTGGGTTTGCCCCATAGATAAATGCAGCTAAGAAATCGTGTTTATTCCATGGGTTTGCCCTTGGCCTCTTAAACTTAAATGTATCTGTTCGTTAACAAACCTTTATTCATTCACAGGAGACACAAATTAATGTGTTAATGTAACAACAATGTCACGCCCATATTCTAAATAAAAAGATTCCCGGTCTCACATTATACTGTATTCCCTTTAGAAGATCCTCCAAGACACCAATATACTTTCCATTGACGTAATAATGTTGTTTTTGGAGCAAGTTTTCCAATACGGTGACACAATTTCAGTCGATAAATTTGACTCTGTTAAAAGAACGAATAATCGTCACTAAATGCACAGCTTTACTATTTTCCGTTCTAGTACTGTACTATAATACTACAATTAAATATTGCTTGCACTCTTGAAAGTTATTAAGTGTTGAATCCAGAGTCTCCGTTATTATTATCGTTGAGCAAAATCCTCCTTGCAAAAAGCATAAATTCAGTATTTTGCATACTAGTTGTTACAATGTTACAAATTCTTTGGAGTTGATGGAAATCATTATGTTTCTATTATTAATTTTCAGCAAAAGTTCCTAGAAACATTTATCACTTTTTGCTGTGGATTTTGTTGAAATAGTTTGCAGTACAAGAATAGTTTGCTAAATATGTTATGCAAAAGCATGTGCCCGTAGATTTCATATTGCAGAGAGAGTGTGACTCATTAGAATAAACAAAATGAAATAATATAGTTGATAGTTCAATAAACAAGTGCAGCAGCATTGCTAAGTGCATGTAATGTGAAAATAAACGATGTGGATTTGTACATAATTAATTTCTGGAGTATGCAGTGATATATAATTAATCATAGTTAGGTAAGTTTAACTACAGACTAATTGCGTGTTAGTTCTGTGAGTGTCGTGCAATGACATCTTAATGTTTTAGCTCATTGATGCATATTATTAGAACTGATGCCAGATTTTGTTGAGGATCCTTTTATCATTTGGAGTTAGAGTATCAAGTAGTACATAAATATTGTAGGTATACATGGATGATCCTTAGCATTAAGACACATTATTGGGTTGAATTCTGACTTGAAACAGTAGTTCGTTGAAAATAGAGTATGACAAGGATGGGAAGCGTCGTATCTCTTCTCGGTCTAATCTGGTTTATTGGACCATTATTTGATATAGGTAGGTGGGTGCTCTAGTACTCCGCTTTATTGCGTAATTCAATTGCAAGTTTATAAATACGATGCAATGAGATGTTTAAATGTTTATGTTGCTTGAAGAGGCAGAATGCATTGATAAGCAAATTAAGGTTAGAAATCTGTGGCTCTAGGCTGCAACTGGCTCACTAACAAAGAGACAAAGACTGATGTACGGCTGATTAAACTACTATCTACACCAGAATCTACTTGCAAATGCTAACAAAAGCAATGCAACTCCATTTATTACACGCGAGCATATTATGATAATTACGGTGATTACTAATCGCAAGCTACATAGCGAAACTAAATGTCAGGTCATCAGGTCGACACTGTTTTTACATTTGTCATGGAGAACTGCAAAATATTTGAATTCTTCTCTTGGGAGATACACGCCTAATTTTAATATAATATAAGCTTTATTTCATCTCTGTCTATAAAACCAGGTTATTGGTTTTAATTCCTCCGCCTGTTTTTCTCAAAACCTTAACACTTTTTTTCTTGGCATGTAAAAAGTGACATAAGATGCGGTTTTATTTTTTCTGTAAAAATTCTTTTTTCACATAAATAAAGGAGGGACGTATACGTCACCCAAGAAATATATCAGGAGTAGGTAGCTAGTTAGTCATGAGTGCTAGTAATAGTTTCATTAGGATAGTTAGAACATGCAGTTACATAACAGATGTAGGAGTTAATTTGAGAAGCATTGTACATGCATATATATGTAGGGAATCATTGTACATGCATATATATGTAGGGAATCATTGTACTTGCATATATTATATGTAGGGAACAGTGACGTTGTTCATAGGACAGATGAGTGTCGGATCCCATCCGAGTGTAAGACAATGGAAAGAAGAGCAGTGATGTGATGTCCCATTTAGTTCGTCGACGGACAAGAACTTGGGCCACCGCCAGGATAGACTAAGTAACACTTTTGATCTCGTCTGGTCTCATCCTGCCTAAACACTCACTTATATCCTTTCATAATGCAGTGCGTCATCCATGTAAATCCGTGCACTCCAACTCCATCCAAGTACAGAGAGTACTACACATTTATATCTCTGTTCCCTACTTGTTCTCTCCTGTTGACGATGAAATTGAGACTCTAGAGGGACAGCCAACACAACAGAAGACTTTCTGTCTCTTCCTCGTCTTACTCGGGTTACCAGCCAGCCAGACCAGTTGAAAGGCAGAGATTCGCCATACAAACTTGCCAATACTACTTGCATACTCCAACAAGGTGTCTCAATCTCCTCGATTGTCAATTGCCGACTTCTCTCTCCCATACACACCAAACACAAAACACCAATAACAAATGCAATGTGCTTCAGCAGTTTCTTCTTATAGTATTTCTTGTGTGGTGGTGCCTTGAACACCCGAGTGCATAAACTATTATAGCAGTGAGGGACACACAAACAGACGATCATTAAGCAGACTGTTGTTCAGCATTACTGTGGTGTGCTATGACGTGTACATAGTAGATGATTGAATAATAAGCAAGTGAAACGAAAGCGTAAGAGCTAGCCAGAGTCTAAGTGAGATAACAGTGGAGATCAGCAAATAAGAGTCATTGAATCAAAGGAGAGGAGACAAGCAGTCTCGCGAACTCTCAGCAACCCCTGGCTGCGGCTGCCACGCTCCCCCGGCCCTTCTCCTTCCATTTAATCTTCCCAATCTCCAGACACGATGTTAGTCCGTCATTTGACATATCTCAATCAACAGGCCTCTCTCTGACTCCTCTGTCCGGACAGGACATTGTGCTTTGTGTAGACTACAGTGGCTCCATTTGGACATCAAGACATGTCTTTTCAAAAGAGAGTCGCCATGAAATTGACCATGTGGTCCGTGGTTTCGGGACATTTGTGTGTTCTCCTCTTTGCTCTTGCTTCGAGTCCCGTCTCTGCCGCTCCTCCCAACAAATTCTCTTGTCTTGCTGACCGACTTACCGTCTACCGAGTGATTGTGCAAACATTCTGGTCCCGAGAGAATTTCCCTAAACACTACCCGGAATGGAGACCACCCGCACATTGGTCCAAACTTGTGGGTAAGCATTTTCGGATCTCAATAAATTAGTCACAGACTTGCAGTGAGTATAAAGAATCCTTATATATGTAATAGTATGTATACTGTAGAGATAGAGATCTTAAATCTTTGCTAAACTCACTCCCACCAATCCCCTTCAGATGCTTTCACGGTTACTGATTGAATCTTTTCCAAATCCAATCTAATGAAATCTATTCTTGTGTGATGTAACGGTCCTTATCCTTCTCTTGGACAATACTTCTCAATAGACAAATTCACTTGGAACTGAATCCTCCCATTCACATTTCTATATATACTTAGGTACAGAATCAGTGTAAGAGTATACAGCGTTTCTCTGCAGTTCCATGGCTAATATGATAATTTGGGAATGAGCAACAGTTTTCTCGATCTATTTAACTATTTGCTACAGAGCCATTTGCTATTACACTTTCAGTTTCTCTATCTCCCCGTATTCTACATAAATGCTCTCTCTACTTACGTAGTAGGTGCTTAGCTGTCAGTACGACTCTCAATTAGAACAATAGGCTAATCTCTGTGAATACACACAGAGGATTGTATGGGATATTGCATAGATTGCATACTGACTCTATAGCTCGTTTAAGAAAGGTTAGCAATAAAAACATCTACTCGGGGTTTATAGGACAGCTCACCCGGGTCTCCAATCCCAATACTCGGTGAAATGCCTAATTTAATCTGTGCAAGTACTTACACAACTAACAGCAGATCTACTTAGTGTGTATATATTTTTTCTTTTCCTGAAGGTAGGCACTACTCTAATATTTCATTCGACGACTGTAGTAATTCGTGCAATGAAAGCGTACAAGAATTGGATAAATTGCTCTTCCACAACTTCTTGTGAGAAAACGACTCTTGGGTGGAGTTCCTCTCCATTCTGTCATGATCTCCTGCCCTTTTCTATTCGTAATACTCTCTATTAGTAGCTATTTGGCTTCAATGCAAAGTGTATTGGCACAACCAAAGGCCACCAAAGAAAAACATTCGCTCTAGAGAAAGAAAAGAGAAAAGCATCTTTTTTGTCATATTTCCCCTTCACGTAGCATTAGCTGTTGTAATTGATGTCCCAATTCTCTATATTGTCACAATCTACAATCTATTAAGTTTGTCGCTCATTTAAGCACAGGTATTAGATGAGCACCGGCAAAACAAGCAAGGAATGAGGAAGGATTATTTTGTCTCACACTCATCCACTATAATATACTCATCCTCATCACATTCCGTTTATTTAACGTCATCCAAAAAACATTTAGCCAAACAACTTCATTTCTGAGTTTTGCATATTTATTAGACAAATTACTTTTCGTAAATATCTATGTTTATCAAGGTATATTAATTTAGTGATTTACAGTGCCTGCAATAATTTTCGTAAATAAATGTAAATCGATGACACCAACTTTGGTGTTGGGCTGGGTGGCACTCACCCCAAGTCATAACATATTACTTAAGTAGCCTACTTTGCACAGAAAGAGAAATAATTATGCAACTTTTGACCGTATAAGGAACAGACAAGAGCTTCGCTAAATAGCCGAGAGAAATTATAACTTTTAATAATGAATAAAAACGTCAGTGTTGATTGCTTGGCAAATCGAAATGTCCAACAAATATAATCACTGCAGATAATTACTAAAGATACATGATGTATCACTTACTTAGGGATAAATAGTTTAAATTGAAAGTGAAACTTGATTCTGAAGACCTTTTGGCAATCTTCCTTTATGTATTTGTTTACTCACCGTGTGAATGGATAAACTACGTTTTCACCGTATTCAGTCCATTCGCATTCTTTGATGTTCGTTTAGAATTACTTTTTCGCATGCGGTTACTAAACCCCCCAGTAACTCGAAGATTAGTGAAATATTTTAATCCTACTAAATAAAAATATTTCTGAAGATGCTGTATGTATGTATGTTTGGATGGGCATGTCTATATGCAATGCGCAAGCGCCTATTTTATGAAATACTATTATAACGGCTTTGCATTATAATGACATATTACGGAATTAACTAAAAGCCTTCTGGACTGGATGCCTAGTATTATTAGGATCGAAGTATCCTTATAAGAACGTCCTAATCACCTGGTCCGAATGACCGTAAGTCCGTCTGCCTAATATCTCTTTAACGACAAAACCTTTTTAAAATCTGTGTCATATAAAGCAACAACTGATTAGACTTTGAGCCAAATCGAACACACCCCCTATTGAGGGAGTGGTTTAAAACCAAAAATCAATACAACTTTAGTTCTTTAGTTGCAGTAGTTTATTATATTACCACCAGGCATCCAGCCTAGCAAGCATTTAGTTAATTACGCAATTATGCCATTGCAAAGCAAATCCATCGTAATAGTATTATAGTATTGCGTAAATAAGCGCTTGCGCATTGCATTAAAGTCATGCTAACGGAACATACATACAGGCAGTATAAGTAAATATGTCTCCAAACCTTCAGAAATATTCTTATATAGTATAGTAATAAAATAATATGGAGTGTAAAATTGCTAAATATTCATACAAAAATCATACTGAGATACTTTATGATAACCTATGCTCAAATAATTTAATTGATTAAAACAAATGTATGCTTTCAAACTACTTTTATCTAATACCATTGAATTGAGTATGCTTTGGTGAAAAAAACTGCTCAACACCAAATATTTACAACTGTGCAGTATTTTAACTATGATCCATTGCAATCTTTGTATTCTTAGAATAAAACCTTACTTCAATCCTAGCATTCTTACAAAATTATTTTAAACTCCATTATTTAATCTTTGGTTTGCGTCAACTTAAATTACTTGTTGCAAAAACAAGTTTATTTCACATAACTTATGAATACGTCGGGATACTTTTTTTCTAGATTTACATTTAGTATTTATGTGACCCCAGCGAGTAATCGGGCTACCTAGTGGACGGCCTAGCCTACAAAAAAATTCTGGTTTTACATAACGGTCTTCAAAACTGTCTTTACTTATCTAAACTACTCTGAAGCAATATCTAAACGTTAGTTATTACTAATTTTGTCAAATTAAACTCTTTTTAATGACTGCTAGTCATGTTAGGTGCTTCTATGTTTCTTTGACGATAAAGAAAATACATAGGTAATCATATTTTTGTGGCCAAATTTTATGTTTCGGTCATGTTCTATTTTTCATTCAAAAGAAGTTAAATTTGATAAAAGATATTCTAGCCAACGTTTAAATATTCTTTTAAATCAGTGTTTGCCAAATACAAGATTTAAAGATCAGGATTCCTGGGTTGACCGTCCGCTAGAAGTCTGGAGTTTTCGCTGGTTTATAGTTAAATTATAAATTGAAGTATTGATTTCCAATGTTACTAGAGTCATGACTACTGCCCTATTTTTTTCTCGAATTAGTTCATTTTACATATTATGAACATAATACAATATATTAATATTGTTCTCTCAGGGGTACCTACCTAGATTGATGTTTTAAAGTATAAAAATATGCATACAGTTTTAAGCTTTTGGTTAATTAATGTAATTTTGTAAGATTACATGAATTTCATTAATTATAGTGACAAATAAATGTGTGGGTACATAATAAATGAGTGTTCTCTGAATGACTAAGGAACTTATAAGTAGTATGGTAGACATAATAATATTATTATTATTATTATGTACATGGAAGAAGGGTGTCGCAAGTGTTATGTATAGTTGCGAGTGTGAAGTATGGAGGTCCATTAGTCAAGTGAGTTAGTTACAAGACATAATAATTGGTGATTCATGTATTTGTACGTGGTGTAGTGACGTGATGGTTTGTAAGATGGAAACATAACGGTATGTAAATGTGAGTGGATGGCTGGAGTGTGTGGATACATCGGATTTGGGCTGAATTGACAGGAGACACTGCTGGTGTTACATTTCGATATTAACCTAGCTACCTATTGGCATTAGCGGCGGAGCAGAACTAGTGGTTGGTAGTTAGTCGACGTCTGCTGGAGTGGAAGCCGATGTGGTTTTAGTTTCAGCATAAAATATGAATGCATTTGAGTGGCTATGATATATTGGGGGAGCTGCGGGTGTTTAGAGGCCGTGGCCTAGCGAGGACGCTGGCAAAAAATGCGGAAATGGCTGAGGATGTGAATCGGAATTGGTCGTATTTCAGCAGTCTCATTATGTATGATCAGATTGGAACGGATGACTGAGTCGGAGAGGTCGAACAAGAGAAGTAGGTTAGGAAGAGCGAGAAAATTGATGAGGCTCTGAAGAAATAATGAGTGGCTGAGGAGTGAAATATTTGGAAAGGTTTACACGAGCTCCTGCCTGAAAGTGACAAAAAATCCTCATGTTTTGATATCCTCCGTCACCTTAAGTGAATGTCAAAAATAAACAACGCTCATGTCTATTTTGAGCCCCACACCGCGATATCGTCCCACCGAATCCTCTCTATAGATACATCCTTATAAACCACACATTATGACTCTGTGGTTTACTCAACTGCATGGTTACTCGTATTTACTCTCAACTAAGTAACTGAACTAATACTGTCAACATTTCCGCTCATCTCCAGGGCCACTAATCTCAAACCCAGTCCTGCCTCTGTAACAACGTACGTGTAAGGTAGCTCCATATAGCTGTATTATCCTAGTAGTAGGTAGGAGCACATCTAGAACACTTTCGCGTCAGCACAGATTAAGAAGCTGATAGCACTCTCGACTAATCTCAAAAGGAAATCTACTCCAGATTAAATCGTAGCTACATCAGTAGAGCAACTGAGTAGGTACACAGATATGACTTTACTTAAATACAACGTTCCTCCGTTACAACTGCTACTCGGGTAAAGCAATATTGTAAATTAGATATATCTGCATATATCTGCAGTAGTAGTAGTGTTAGTAGTAGTGTTGGTAGTAGTAGTAGTACAAATAGTAGCATAATATTATGTAACAACCCTGTTTTACGTACGTATGTACTTAATACTTACAGATGCATGTAGTTTATAGAGCAACCTCAAAACATAGTGAAGCTACCTACACAGAAAACATATGCATTCCAGGCACCAGACAAGCCTACTTTTTATAGGTCCTTCTCCATGCAATGACCCTATTAAATAACCACAATTACGCCCATCTGTGCTACTTATTCCGCATTCTCTTGCCCTCATTAACTATCTTATTATCTCATCTAATCCATAAGCACACTTCTCTCTCTCTTCAATTCTTCATCCTTTTTCTTCAATGCACTCATTTTTCTCATCATTTACAAACAAATCACAAATGCTGTGACACTATCTGACATATATTTATATAGATATCCTTAGCGCAGATTTGTTAACACCACTACATATCAAGTACCATAGATTCAACTAAGTAGTCGCCAACTTATTTTATGTGTGTAGTACACACACAGAGACAATTTGTTAAGAGCAACTCCAATTCAGTCCACGTCCTCTTCTGATGCTCTTCTGATGCTTACATGTTAATTTGGAAATTTATTGGCCTGTCAATTTTTATTCTTTCTAGCTCCATTGCATTTTATTTGTCTTTTCTTCATCGGCCTGGCATGGACTAGACGCTTTCCCCATTACTACCCAATCTTAGTATATTTCTCATTTTTCAGGTAATTATCACCAGGTGCTTGACTCAAAACATAAAATACTATTACAGACAGGGCTTTATGTCCATAGGTACACAGAGATCCATTTCCCTTTACTTATTCTCTTCGCTGAGTTCCCTTTCATTCACAGGCAAGTCGTGCAGCAAAGTTCAAAGTTCCCATTGCCAATTCGTTTCTTGCTTCAACTGCATCTATCCATTGATTCATTTAGGCAAAGGCAATCAACAACCAAGTTGTTATCAGGGAGGAAATTCACTTGACATGGGCGTTCAGCAAAACCGCAAGAGAGTCTTAATGACTCGAAGGCGAGATATACTAGCAACGGGTGATGAATTGCGCATATACCTACACTACACCTAAGTATGTGCCATATGGGAGATTTCTCGGGTTGATATAACGATTTAAAAATACTCTTAAAATGAGCAATTGTTGTAGAATTGCATGAATGAGTTCCGTATTTACATTAGAGTCATTCACTTCTTTCATCTAATTCACTTCTGTTAATCTCGTTCTCTTATATCTACATTTAAAATTGTCAATTTAAATTTTTATTCGGCTGTCTCCCAAACACTTAAGTAGTTTGATGCTGATTAGATCTCTCTCATCCCAAATCCAATCTCACAGGAAGAGAAAATGGCTAGAGAAGACAGATAATGTCTTTCTGTAGGTACCCAATAGTTATGGCATACCTAACACTCGTTTCATCGTCAGTCTCATTCCCATATTGACTTCATTTTATGGCTACCGACTTTTAAATTAATCTAGCATACAGTATGTCAGCTTGTTCCTCCTCCAGTAGATAATTATTTTCTATCCGTGTGGAACAATAACCTCATACCCTCATCTTATCATTCACTGCCTTTTACATATAAATTAGAAATTAAGAAATACTATCTGTATGCATGTAACTAGTTTTTGCTCTAATTAATTCTTTAAATACTGTCGTGGGTATAAAAATTTTCGAAAGGTGTTTCATAGATTCCATTGATACTTTATTTCGGGACAAAATATATTTTTAATAAGTGTTTTATTTTTTTACCAAACACAGTTGACATTTAGTATATTTTAAGTGTATTTTTATTTCACTGATTCTGCTTTGTAGAACAATCCTACAATGTTGCTGAATTTAGTGGTGCTATTGTAGATATAGGCCAATTTAGTGGTGCAACTGCAACTCAAGAAATAATACAAGGTAGGACATGTATTACCCAACAGTACTAATAAATAGTAGGAAAATACATAAAGTGAAACTGTGGACTACGTGGACTGTGATTCATGTCCTTGTCAGCCATGGAGATATTTCTTCATTTTATTTGGGCAATATAAATTGTAGTCTAAACGGAGTGGAGACCAGAGCAACTACCCGAATTGTCTTCATGCAGCTTGGGAATATATTTTAATTACATCGCCTTTTGTAATGAAGCTACTCCTTTGAGAATGCGACAAGAATAACTTATAGAATTTTTACCTGGGCAAAGACAGTTAAATTGTCCCACTAAGATGAGCAGCCAATAAATTAACTCTGAACTAGAAACTCTATTTGATACTGGGAGTTTTTAAGGAATGATGCTCTATTTTCGGTCGTGACCTCTGGCAGTCTTTGAAACACTAAATGTAGACATGCATATTATAGACGCTAAAAAGATGATCTTTATCTCTAAGCATAGGCACGTAAGTAAGTAATTAAGTCACAGATTATACTTTATGGTGTAGTATTTAGTGTATTTTATATATTTAGCATAGTAATATTATGAGTAATAATATTCTCGAATCTGGGTTTATAAACCTGTCTTTCGCCTTCGGCTTTAGCACTCTTCTGGATGAATCCTTTTAGAGTAAATACTTATTGGGCACCAACGTATAGCGAACCTTATCTGCATAATAATAGTTATGACTTATGTCTGAGTATGTACCTCCGTCATGAAATGCAATTAAAAGTTGATCTATGCAAAAATTAAAATGATAAACTTCGTAATTAGTGGGAGTTTGTTGTAATATTGCTCTCCATGATCTATGCAGATTAAAACGATTATGTGGTAGGTGTACAGTTATTAACTTCAATGTCCTACCGTATATAGTGAGTTTAGACGATTTACTGGCATAGTAAACGGGGCCTGTTACTACCCTTTACTGAGTTTTAACAAAATGCACTCCCCAAAGCATGATGCTATCTAATCTGATCGGCTTTTTGTGCAGTAATTTACCAAAGCGTGAGTTTAATGATTTTTAAATTGCAATATCTGCATTTGGCAATATCACAAAATATTTTTCCAGAGTATTAAATTAAGACAGAGCTAGGTTCTCAGACAAGACTGAGTTGTTGATAATGTCATCCAACCCCTAGATCAGAGAGCTAGCCAATTCGTCGTGAAAGGAGTCTCTATACTTTAGTTTGTATACATTCGCTTGAATACACTCTGGTGTTTGTATACGACTAATTAAAATCCGACGTTCAAAGGAAGTTTAATTAGTAATTTGTTTTCAGAGAAGGATTGCTGAGTCTCGAGAAAATGATTTTGGTGATGATGTCTTATTGCTTTTTTCATTTAATCTTTGTCCTTTAAATAGGGCAATTACTCAGACGTTTACCCTTAATATCTCTCATAGTGAATTCCTTTTATGGATTTTTATGGGCTGCTTTGCCTTGCTACCACGGCCTCATGTCACATCTACAACGACTGTGATCTCAACATCTTATCAGAAAATATTTGGTACATTGCATTAGATGTAGTTGTTGTACAGATAGACAGACAGACATGCTCTGTTTACCGATACGATGCACTATTTCTGCAATTACATAATTGTATTATGCGATGGTTAACTAGCCTAGTAATATTCAGTTAGGTACGAGAAATATGTTTTATTACAATGTACTATCTCCACATTACTATGCAGTCATTGCAATGACGACCTTCCAATTTTTATTCATTATTGTGTACACAATATTCAAATGTTGTCTGACAATGAGTTGTTATCTCTGTGATGATAACAGGCAGTGAATACTGATATTATTATAAATACAATTTAATATGTCTTACACTCATGTCCATGCCTACACATATTATTTCTTGCTATTTAGTATTATTAGGTGTGCTCAAGAATTTGTGGCATTACTGCTTTGCCATGATCATGATATTCCTCTCATTCCCACCATCCAAAAGTGCAGGGCTATTTGCAGAAACTGAATGAAGCTATCTCTTTGAGTAATTGTAAGTAAGTAAACACCCTTTTGTGATAAAGTGTACTTATCTATACAATATTAATTATAGTAATAATATGTATATGGACAGTATAAATACATTTGTCTGTGTAAGTAGTACGACTCTTTAAGTGAGTATAGTACAAATCGCATGAGTGAGGAATACATAATAATAATATCTGTATGGCATAATAAAGTGATGTGTCTTTCACATTTCACTGTGTACAAGGAAAGATAACCCTCTCAGTTGCGCCCCTCTTTGTTCTTTTCGTCAAGTAAGGTAATGTTACAAAAGTCGCTGTTTGCGTTACATCTTCAGACTAGTTATACTCACACCTGGTCACTACTCCTTTAATAATATTCCGACAGATTGGTATGATTTGCATATTAGAAGCAGCTGCACTTGTTCTCGTCCCTGGTTTCCTTTTCTTTACATATCTTTTGGGTTTGGCACTTGATTCCAATAGTAAATATGAGTATAGTCACTCTCTAGTGATAAGTAGGGATTTTGTGTGGAAAGAGTTCTGAATGCAAAGCTGTGGTGTCAACTGGTCGCCGATTAATCTTTCGTGTGTGTGTGTGACTCGTCGTTGTATCCAACTCTGTTTACTTACAAGAAGGCATCATTACGATTAGCAAGCATGCTCCATGAATGTAGTATTGGCACGTAAATGCACATAATGCATGGACTTTACAGGATGATGCAAAATAAGGTGCAGGATAATAAGCGTTGGATATGGTATGGATAAAATATATAACTCTGATGTGTCGTAAAGAAGAAGAGAAGAATAGGGATGATGATTTGAGATGAGCAAAAAATGGACTGCTAGGAACATTCTGAGTCATGTCAAGTCAATCTTTGTGCTTCAGCTGAATGGAAACTCACATTCCGAAAACTACTCCTCCAGAGCGACTCTTGGACTGCGTATGCTGACTGACCATGACTATCCTGATTTATACAGTCACGTCGTAAAATCATGTACTGGCTTCACTTACTTCAGTCAGTTTAATGGAAAAGTATACATGGACGTTTACGGTGTACCTGTTCCTGCGACATAATTGGCAATTTGAACATACCTGTGCTCGGCTCCTCATTACCATAACACACGCACCACAACTGACGCTCCAACAGGGCAAGGCAAAGCCATCGCATGCACTCCAAGAAATTTCTCAACTCCTCCGCACTTTGTTCTTTTATGCTGCTCTACTCTAATCACCTCTAATCTATTTTGACTACCCAGCAACACAATGCCAGCAAATCCATACGTACACCTTTATGTACACACACTCATAATTGCTCACTAAAACTATGTGCACTACCTGCCCTGCCTAAATTCGATGCTTAATGTCTACCTACTTATAATAAGTCAACTGTCACATGTCTCCAGTCTCATCATCCTTCCTTCCTTGTCCAAAAGTCTTCCATGCCACTGCCAAACAATCCCCAACATGTTGACAACATTTTGCCATATTGTTGCATTCAAAGACGACAAAAATAATCTCTCTGCACTCTACTGCGTACATAATAATATACTTATAGAGTGCAGACTGAGAGGCGCAGAAGTGCAGATTTAATTAGGAAATTAAAAATCTGTCAGATCCAGTGTTCATTTACATGGTAGATGTTTGCTTATGCAAATATTAGTATAAGAACATTGACTATTGCAAGATAAATAGAAATGATCAATACTAGTAGGGGCAACAGACTTAGAACTTCCTAAACACATTCAGATTGTGTGAAGTCATCTGGATTGGAAGAGATAGGCATCGGATAAGTAGTCAGGCTTATAGGTTGCTTGCATCAAATTACATTTTTGTTTAGTCATAGGCCAGCAGAAAAGACTCTGTCTCGCCGTTCAACAGCTATAATTGTCAAAACGCCTACTCTTCTACAGCTTTGACCTTTATTTTGGCTGCACTCGATCTGCAGTCACTTCTACTTGTCATTTGATTCAGACAGACGGGTATCGCTCTCCTGTGAAGGCTAGACAAACAAACTCTACACGGCGTCTTAACTACAGTTTAAATGTACGAACGCTGGAATCTGTCAATAAGTTTAGAAGTAACAAGCACTCCCTACTAAATATTCGCATAAGTATGCTCACAGTTTACGCTCAGATAGGTAGGTATTAATCTTCTCCGTCTAAATTAATACTAAATACAT
>JABASH010002396.1:0-20354 GCA_019776445.1 Tomocerus maximus
TTAATGAAATTAGTTTTTTAATCTGCAGCAATTCAAAACTACAACGTGCATCTTAAGTTTCTACGTCTTAGACAGTACACATTTCATAAACATTTTCTGTACTTTGAACGTGATTCAATGCTGCAATTTAAATATACTTCACGATAGTTTACCAAATACCTCATTTTATTCGATCTAAATATTATCAATGATGAAGAAAGGTCATATGTCAGTAGGGTTAATATTTAGGCGTATCCTGACTGAGTATAGTATATCTGAGTATTGTCAGTAAAATCAATTTATACATTATGATAGCATAAAGATAGAATTTAATTCAAGAAATGCAACATGGTACCTCAACTATTTCCCATAATGCGCAGTTTTGGTTCGGTTAGCCAGAAACAAAAATACTCATCAAATATACAGATTCTTGACTACACTAGATTTACTAATAATTTTTTAAGACAACAGAAGAATGCATTTTAATTTCAATCAAAGTACTACAGAGTTACACACAACAGATACCTTGACGTGTTTTGAGCGATGAAGGTGAAGTACCCTCTTTGATTTTTGCGACAGGTTTACTAATTAAAAGTTGACTGCATTGTTAGTTGGTCTAGATAAATGAAAATATCAACTATTACTACCAATAAAATGTGCACAAAATATTATTAGTTACACAAACCCATATATATCTAGGTATGCATACACCTTGATCCTAGTGCATAAACTAGAATGCACCAAAAACAAAGGAAAAGGTGGAGTAGACAGAGTATTTCCAAATCAAACGAAAACATTGCTTGGGTCTGATCTCGGAGAAAAGGACAGGGAAAGGACAGGAGAGGACAGAAACTATTTTTAATAACCAGTCCTTGATAGAAGAAAAAGATAAAGTTTCCTCTCTGAAACTGATGATGGGATGTCGATGTCGTTTCAAGCAGACCAAAGGGAACCAAATCAGAAACCAGAGAGAGAAAGCGAAGAGACGAGACTAGAAAGCAATATCGGGGAGAGGCAATATAAAAACCAATAACCATTTGTTCTGCAGGTTCATCATCCACTTTCCCTCTACGCTACTTTGACACGTAACCTAGTGCACCTAGCTAATACGACTACTGTTCTTTTATTCGATTTTTGATAGTCTTTTTTCTCTTGCGGAGTACCTGAAGTTATATCTATTTGCTAGCCTATTCGAATTTACTGAAAGACCACCCTATCTTATAGTATCTATTCTCCCAGAAAGAATTGACAAAGCGATACAATAATATGTCATGTAGATGTTTGGAGTACAAATGCTATGCACAACAGTCCATGGAGTCATTGATAATGTTAATATTAGGGTGTCTACAGAAGTAAACTATCTTGCAGTCCCAGAAACAAGAACTTGTTTGTGAGATATTAAACGTACTATGTTTATATTCATAATTAACATTCATTACTGTGTTTTGCTTGCTTTGTGTGAAGTTTTTTGTATGCAAGTATTAGTTGACATTTAATAACAGGGGAAGTGTGCGGGGCTTAAAAGTCTGAAAGGGCATGCCCCAAAGAGACTTCAACTCCAGTGAATTAAGCCTAACAACCGCACGTGCACTTTTGTTTGGTGATTCAATGATGCTTGTGATCTGATATCAGCCAAAAAACTCTTTTATTAATAGTTTTCCTTTGTGTAATTGCTTTCAAAGCTTTCCAGCACTGACCTCACTTATTGCTCTGTACGGGTCATCAAAGGTTTTCATTACTGTACAATTGGAAACAATTTTCAAGCAAATCATTTTTAAACTTCTGTATGACATGACACAATCTGGAAATTATCAAATGTTATTAAAATTCTATACCTAATGCATTAGTTTTGATTTTATCGTAGTACAGCCACATAATCAATCAGTCCTAGAAATACCCAAACTATACGTTGCGAAAATCGGCTTTAAAATAATTATTATTTGTGTATGAATGCTAGTAATAGATTCGAAGTACGCGTTTCTTCGTTTAGCCCACCTTATATTATGTGAGTGTACTTGAGTCTATATACTGAAGTCATTGGTTATATAGGATGAAAATGAAATCTAAGAACGCAACAACTAATAAGCATCTTCAACAAGTTTCAGTTCCATCAAGTCATTTATTTCCAGTCTGCCTGCTACTGAATGTGTGATTTTTATTATTACTGTAGAGACTAGATGTGATTCGACTTGATTGTCATTTATATTCCACAAGAGCTTCTTGCTTACCCTGCAAATAGCAAGAGTTTGGTTTTGAGCTGACGTAACATTTAAAGTTGCATACGCACATGAAAGTATTCGCTGATGTACATTCGAAACTGCATGTAAGTGCAATGGAATTTGCTAGGCTGTGTTCTGCTGTATAAATACCTACATGACATCCATTTACAAGTTATTGTCGTAGCTAGCTAAGGTACATTGTCTAATTAGATAGAATTGTAACTTCATGTTCTACTTAGTCCGAGAAGTATTTAGTACCTAATTTCTGATTCTATGCTATACCTGTAAGTATAAAAGTATAACGAAGTCTATGCTGTGATGTTGTATTGACGATGTTAGTCGGGAGACACAATGCGATTGAAAGAATGGCTTTAGTGAGGATTATTATTACTTTGTCGGGTCGAGTACCTTGTAAGTGCTACTGCAGAAAGTTGAACCAGCAGAACGGCTTCTCTGTAAAAACATTGAACATGGAGTAGAAATCTCTTCGGGTAGCGTGTAAAGGACATTATATCCAATATATTATGTTAGAGATCATAAAGTAGACAGGGAGGAATCGGATGATTGTGATAAAGGTGAAGTATGTTCATATGTTTGTCTATTGTAGTTGTCGACAAGTAGAACTGAGTAGCGTATCAGTATCAGATGTGTTCACATCAGTAAGTACACACAAGAGTTAGTTTAGGTTCAGTAGGGACTAGGGATATCAAAATATCAACCTAGCTACGCTGAGACAGAGAGTAAACTTAAGTAAGTAGGCATAGTATTACCAATATTACACAAGGGATAACATAACACTTGGCCAGAGCTGATCGGTTCAATGTTCAAGTGTTCAAGTCAAAGCAATATATCGGCGGCAGGCAAGACTAATCGAATTTTCTGGTCGGATTGGATCGCTTTAGCAAGAATTCGATTCAATAAACTAGTGTCATCGCCTATATTTGCTGTCGGTGTCTTGTCTCCTTCCTTCCTATGCTCTTCTAATTCTAAAACTACTCTAGCTTTATGTTAGCTTTCTCTGAATTCGGAGGACCCGAGAAATAGGCCCTGCTTAAACATCAAAGGACAATTTGTTTGTGTAAGGGCAAAGCAATGAAACCGTTCTACACACTACTGCCTTTCTAGGTATAAAGAAATTACAAAACATTTTCCTCAAAGAATGACTTTGTTTCCAGAGCCCTTCTTAATGTCACACACATTACCGTTTCCAAGAGAAGTAGGCACCTCATCATTGCTATTTCATTTCAAGTTTCCTATTTAATATCGCCTCATGTTAATATGATTGTGTAATGCAAATTAAACGACCTCATCCGATACATACAGACAAACGGGACATGAACTATGATAATTTGATAATAATACAACAGTTTAGCTACCGAAACAAAGTCTTTGAATTCAGAAGTACTTTTAGTGAATGTTAAGAACATACAAAAGTGTTCGTTGGTACTTTTGGGAGAAAGAATTTATCCACACAATATAAATGTTGCTAAAATTAGTATTAATTAATACAGTACTAATAATACAGTACTAATAAACTATTCTTGTTTGTGTTTCAGGTTTGGAGACTACTGTACCAGAATCCAGTAAAGATTTGTACTGGTTTTAAAGATAGATTTCGATGGAGTAAATGGTAATACATCGCACATTTGTAAATAAATTCCGTAAAGTTAAGGGAAAGTAAATTAATTTGACTTCTAAAACGATTTCTGGACTATATGAATCGATGCTACAGCAAAAAGAATGGAAAATGCGAAATATTATCATCAATTTCTTTACAATTTATACAATGTCTTTTGCTGCAGGCTTATGTTTCATACACTATTATGTGTTTCATACTTGATATCAGTTTCTCGAGTTTTCTGTGCTGTTTGAACTTCAATTACACGGAAATATGCTGCTTAAAAGGAAGAATTCTTTGAC
This sequence comes from Tomocerus maximus, assembly GCA_019776445.1. Lineage (NCBI taxonomy): Eukaryota > Metazoa > Arthropoda > Collembola > Entomobryomorpha > Tomoceridae > Tomocerus > Tomocerus maximus. The sequence continues at coordinate 4,119 of JABASH010002396.1, forward strand.
ATTTTTAGAAGATCAAACAACGTTCGTCTTGTATTTCCGTATTATACGTCAATTTTCATGTAGAATTTGTGTGCAGGCCAAATACGGCTGCCATTTGCTTCTATACACTTCAATCAAATGTCACCATCTGTAATAATTATTTCGCTTTTCACAGGAAAAAAATCTCAGAAATTGGTTTCCAAATGCTATTAATTATCTATTATAGTTCTATTATTGCCTTATAATTTCAAACTACATAAATAATTATATCTACAGTAAAAAAAATTCTACTTAATTAAATATTCCCATCAATAAAACATTTGTATGTTTTTACAGCGAAGCTTAAAAATGACAAACTTGTAAAGTTGTACATAGTTTATTCAATTCGTTCAACATAATTATGATTGTTAATGAAAGTCAATAACTTAAGCACTACTAATACAGTATAACTGAAAATAACTGTTTGTTGTATAGTTACTTTGTTTTTGTGATAAGCACTTAAATTAAAGACATGCTTTGTGCTAGAGCTACTTAATAATTAGTTTACCGTAATATAACAATTAGTAAAAATGTCTCTTTGCCTATCCAAATTGGTTTATATTACAAGAGTTGTCGGATTCTATAAATTATTACTATTTGCAGCATCAAATTATCTTTACCTTAGGTACTTTAGGTATTATGTGCTGCTTGTCTTACTTAGCGAAGAAAAGCACTTGAAATCCTTCAAAGTCTACTGCGATAGTCAACAAAATAATTAGTATAATTCATTTCGCGTATATGTAATGGTAAGATACAATGCACAGCTTAGGTATATCGTTTAATTATACTTGGCGAATGAATTTGTTTTTTGATGAGAGAAGATATTGTGATCTATGAATTGAATGTTCCTTTTCATTTTGAGCTAAATAAGGTCTTAACTGTTTATATTGTGTAAAGTCTTTACATATACAATTATATATTATGTAGGATTTATAAAATCATAGTCTATGTGTATATGTATGTATGAAGTTGTACATTGATATAAATAGCGTGCTATACTATAATAAACTAAACCACAAAACAGAAATTTAAAAGTTAGAACGAGTAACAAATAAGTTTATCTGTACATAGAACGCATAAAAATGGATTCGTCATAGTTGAGTACAATTAATAAACCATAGAGAGGCTTTTAAATAGTATTAAAGTGCTAACCTTTTCTAGTAGCAATTTAGTATAAAGTATAAGTACCTAAGTTAACAATACAATAGTTCTTCCGTATGCGGGGGATTATAGAATGTAGTATAACAATTCGGAATTTTTGTAAATTATTTTATCTAAATTATTCTACAGGAAATCCCAAAATACGTAACCGAAATATTTACCTATACATCTACTGTAAAGCTGTTTTCGTGTCATTAAGTAACTTAATCATTAAAAAGTATGTCGACCACGATACAAATTGTAATGTCATTGTCATCATCAAGATAAATAAATAAAGATACACTAATTATGTGTTTTGGTGTTCCTTACTAATTCAGTTTAATTAATGTGATCATTTATTTTTCATTGTACAAAAATCACAAGCACAAAATCAAAAAAGCATCAGAATGATTAGGTATTGATTTGACCAAAATTGCATATGAATACTTTACGTAGAAAAAACTCATGCATCTACGAATTTTAGTGTACAATCGTAGTAAGTACAGAATCAAAGAAGCATCAGAAAATGAGAATGATTAGTCTTTCATTATGACTACTAACCAAAGTTGTGCGTGAATCAGTAAAATAAATCTAAATTATCAGCTTAGAGCAAAATTAAATGTATATACGTGTTAGAAACAAGCACGAGATTATTATCTTTAGGAATTACTAGTTAAATTCGTAGAGTAAATTGTACTGTACCTCAACGTTCATTTAATTTAGCTGTTTAGCATTATATTTAGCTGAGAAACTTATACAATAGGTTCTTGATACGCACAAATCTTGTGTATTGGATTTAGTTAGGTTACGATTTATATTGGGAAAATGCTTGCCATCTGTAGGCGGAGAAGTAAGAAAAAGTGGATTCACAACAGCTGTTAAATTGGGACGAGTTGGAGATGACGTTGAATCTGCTAGTCTGAGTAGATGCCGGATCCGCGAAAACATTTTGAATTCCCATCGCATTTCACTTCTGCTGAGTGGATTAAACTCAGCAAATACACACATACACACAAACCCACAAGACAGGAAGAAGAACAAGACACATGAATACAAATGTTTTGTTATAATATTTACATTTCACAGTTGGGCATGAAGTTTATGACATTTAACTGTAAAAATTTTGAAGCTATTACTGCGATTAGGTTATTCTAGGATATATTTAAGTAGTAAGGGACATGGATTCAAATCTGAAGTGTCCTATTTTATTTATTAGCATGAAATTAGTGTAACCTTCAGCCTTCTGTGCTGCCAACAGTGTTGGCATTCTTGTTCTTTGTTTTAATTGTTGAATTCTGGAGTTTTTCACAAAATTCCAGCATTTATGGTTTCCAAACTAATTATTGGATGAACTCGGGCAGGTAATGTGCATTTTTTATTAAAATTTATCCATACATTATGCATTTTTATAAACACATTGCAGATTTTATAGAGATATTCACGCGAATATTTATATTTTAGTGGTTCCTGGCCAATTTCAAATTTTGTATTTCATGTGATATTAATGTTGACAGGAGTATTTTAAATACAATTAGCTCTCCATTGATTATGCTGATGGAAAGTTGTTCATTGTAAAATCAAAACAAATAAGAATGTAAATGTTGAACGTGCATGTTATGGTTTTGAGTATATATATGCCACGTTTAACTTGTATAAATTTGATGCACATTTACTCCAAAGAGTTTGGTTTGTTACAGATGTCATGGAAGTAGATGATGTAGATGAAAGTTGTCTGATTCCGAGTCTTGTCTTTGCTAACGACGAAAATTTGGAAACAGTGGAAGATGTATTTCCAGCTGATTCTTTGTTTACAGTGTACACAGAAGAAAGTATACCAAGTCCAGGGGATCAAGACAATTCCTTTGCACAGGTTGAAGAAGAAGAAAATCAACATCACGACGAAGTTTCATCAGTTGAGGAAATAGAAGTGCCTGAAGAAGAGGATGAGATCAGATTGAGGTTTGTTCTCAATCTTTATGGGCCTGAAGAAGGTTATAGTTATGGAATGGTAGATCCACAAATAGGGGAAACTCCGGAATCACATTTACTTCCATACTCGGAAAAGTATATTATCGATTGTATTGATAATGGTGTTATTCCTTGGAAAGTTGTAGCTCTATTAAAAGATACCGTTGGGTGGGATCTAATCAGCTGTGAAAGAACTGTTTTAGCTGAAATAAGGGACTATCGTCATTTTTCAACTGTAATGCCAAACACTGCTAAAATAAGACATGTATTATTGCGGCCTACGAATGAAAGTTTGCTCTCTGACTTGGATAACATCGTCGAAGAAGGATATCGAGAGAAATCTGTGTTTGACCAGGAAAGGGAATCTGCAATAGAAATGGATGACTACAGTTTAGATTTAAATACAAAAGACAGTGTTATTGACGATATTACTAACCGCCCATTTATTTCTAGTTCTAATGGTTCAAAGTGTTCGCCTCTTCCGTCAACCTCCTCTTCTTCGTATGTCGAAGACGAAGAGGAAACTTTCTGCATAGATATTAAGGAAGAACCTATGGTTGACGATGAAGATGGATCTTCGGCAGATGACGAAAATTCCTTTGTAGATGACCCAGATCAAGATGGAACTGCCGACGATGTTTCGGAAGACGACGAACAAGAAGTTGAAACGACTCCGCCCCCAGAACCTCCTGTCGTAGTTAAGGAAGAACCCGATAATGAATCAGTGACCATGAACCATATAGTTTCTCCGATAAAAATGGAAAACATTTCATCTCCGCAACAGCAGTTCACAATATCAGTGAAACAAGAGGCTCCTTCTACAGCTCATTTAGAATACAATTCTACCATTTTCGATGGAGAAATGTCTTCTGCACGTTCAAATTCCTATAACAAAAGTGATGTAGATTGTGATTACAGTAGTAAACATTTTTTACCCGTAAATTGTAGAATTGTGAAACAAGGAGTAATTGATAGCAGTAGTATAAATGATAAGGACATGATTACGAACTTATCTGCACAAAATCTAAGTGAACCGTATGGTAATGGAATGTGCAAAATTTACGTTTGCAGTCCTTGTAATTCAAATGAGAAAGAAACTGATCTCAATAGGTACAGTGGCTCTGAAAATCAAAGTTTCAATGGAAAAGCCGTTATAATCCCAGAGGAAAATAGCAATAACTACATTGGATGCTACACGATGAAAATTGATGAATACGAAGATAATTGTGACAGTGGTTTCACCCAAATACTCAATGACATGGAAATGAATGAAGCCAGTAAATGTAACAATGGTGAGGAAATAGTCAAAAATTGTATTGTTCAATCAAATGTTGACGAGCCGTGCAACTCTAAGGAAAATGGAATCAGTGAAAGTAGTGAGGAAGAAAGTGAAGATTTCAGTCATAACGAAATCCTGGCTAAATGTGAGCCGATAGGAATAAACGGAGAACATAGTTTCCCTGAAACTTTTAATGACATGGAAGCGTTTGAAACCATGAACCGAACGGAAAGTGAAAACTGTATCGATTTCCAATCTCCAAGTGTTGACGACAATGAAAATTATGAGAGTTACATGGATGAAAGTGACAATTTCAGTCATAACGAGGTCAAGACTGATTATAATAGCGATAGTGAAGAGGAATTTGAAAATGACGGCGGTGACGATGAAGATAGCGAAGAAGATAATGATGAAGATTTGAACTTCAGATTTTTTCGTACTAAATGTGACCACAAGTATGATAGACAACACTACAAAGGAATTAGGAATGGCAGCTCCAGTGACAGCGACAGTGAAAGTGACACTAGCAGTGAAATTGGCAGCGGAGAAAGTTTGAGTGAAGTCGATTCTATTTCTAGCTCATTATCCGAGGAAAGTTGCGAATTCAATGAAAGAGCTAAGAATAGACTTAGAACACAAAGGCAAATACTTAATCAAAGTGGGAGTGACAATAAAATTGGTGAAAAGGGGAGTAAAAGCAACGGCGATGGTTCTGACAGTGAAAACAGTGAACTGGAATATTTTGACGAAACGAAGCATAGGTGGCTGCCTGAACCAAATATATTTGAAGATGACTCATGTATTATCACTGATGAAGATCCATTCGAGGTAGAGAAAATTTGTCCACAAATAGAATATTTTGTGGAGGACGAAAGGGAAATCCCAGCAGGTCGGCCGCAATTCATATCAACAGATGAATTTGAAGACTCTGAAGTTGTGGGCTATGATCTTTCAGAAGATGACTACGTTTCTGCAGAAATAGTTAGTGAAGGAGTGATTCGAGATGAAATGCATCCTAAAGGTTTAGTCAAGGCTCATCAACGGGCCCTTTTTGGTAGAGAGCTTAATGACGACGAGAACGATATACTTGACTCTGATGATGATGATATTGAGTTGGAAGAAGATCTGGAAAACGAGGATGATGAGGAAAATGAAAGAGAAAACAGTGAAAGCATCTTTGAGTGTAATCCTGAGGACCCTGATGACGAAACTTTCTTGAGGGTAATTGCAAACGAAGAAGAGTTTGAGAAAAATCTTGAAATTTTCAGCATTGAGAATTCTGAAGACATCGAAGACAATTCTCTGTACTATGATGCGGAAGATTATGAGGAGGATCTACCTGAAGGGGAAAATCAAAGTGAATCGGACGAAGACTCGGACACTGTCGGTTACTACGTGAATGAATTACCAGCTGAAGTAAATGAGGACGAAGTTTTAATTCTCGAGGAAGACCATGCACCTGGTTCTAATTGCGAGCTTAGTAAACAGTATTTCTCAGACTCAGACAGTGATCCTGAAAATGAAAGTGACGGCAGTGAGGAAGAGGAAGAAAAACCAATTCTTGTCATGATGGAGGACGAAGACGGGCAGGTGTACACAGAAAATCTGGAAAATTTTAAGGAAGAAGAGCGGGATGCTATCATGAATAGTTTGCAAAATTGTTATATGGCTGACGATGATGATTCAGGCGAAAGTATAGGAGATTTTGAAGATTCTGACGAGTCAGACAATGATGAACATCAGTATTATGATAATGAAGAGAATTTCGTTATCCCTGAAAATGAGGTACAACAACAATCGTTCAACACAAGCGAAGAAGAAACTTTTTCGGAGTCTGGTGTAAACAGTCAAGATGTAATTAATTCAGACAACTGCAGCAACAGTGTTAATCAAGTAGTGGATGAAGAAATATTCGAGGATTTGACACTAAAGACACTAAGACAAATGGAAATATCCGATGATGAGACATCTGGGAGTGAACTGGGATTGGATAATGAAGAGTCGATGAATCTTGATGCACAAGACAAGGAAATGGTATCTGAAGCCTTTAAAGGAATTCTTGATGGTACACATTTTGATATTCTAGCAGAGCAAGTCAATTGTGCCCTCGGTATGGAATTTGAAACTAAAGAGATGCCGTATATTCAAGGAGATTCCGATACTGATGAAAGCACTTTAAAGGTAATTGGGGAACGCCAGAAGGAAATTGCAACAGCCGATGGAAACGTGATAGAAAGATATATACTAGAAACTATAGACCGACAAGGAATTGGCTCTGAAGTTGTCAATGTCAACGAGTCGAAAGAAGTTCATCACTTTGAGAATATGGAGCAAGATACAGGAAATGGGTCACATGAATTTCCTCAAAATGTCCAATTTTTGGGAGATGAATTAGATAACGATTCTGAACATGTACCAATGGAATTATGTGACGATATAGGCGAAGAAGAAATGGAAGAATTAAATATAGCAAATGCAGAAAATATCTCTGAAGACTACATAAGCTCGGAAGATGATTCAGATGATGAACATCTTGCTGCTACGGAAGATGTCATGAATTATTTGGATTCAGAATCTAATGATGATAAAGACAGTAGCGAGGAGTTGGATGACGAGGAGGACATACCTACTGAGGATATTGACGTAATGTTGAATTCTGAAGAGTGTGAAGATGTTCTCCGCGATATCACTAGTGATATACTGCTTGAAGCTGCTACAGATGATTATCTAGTCAAGGGTCTCAAGCTATCTTTTGTCCAAGAAATGAACCAATTCATACAAAGTGCTTATGATAAATATGAAGAAAATCCTATAGACAGAAAATATGTAAATATGACCAAGGAAGACCTGGAAAGAGAAATTGAAATAGAGATAGCCACAGATGAATTTATCAAAGGCGACTCGGAGTATGACCCAAACAATCTAGATGCATTGGATGCCCGATTGTACAAGTCTAACGGACAGAATAGAGAGTATTTGAAGGAATTAGATCACGAACTATTCAGTAAGCAAGAATTGAAAGAGTTCATGCAGTTCAAATTTTCATTGGAGGACTTTTACCCGGAATATGACGACGATTATCTGTCAGATCTGTTCAATGTAGAAAATATCGAAGAAAACGAGAGTTCACTCGAAGGAAAATATTACGATTTCATGGACGAGCCTTACTTTGTTAAGGAAGCTCTGCTAAGCTATCTAGAGGAGCAGTTAGAAGGATGTGCTGAGACAGAAAGAAATGAAGAAGATGACAGCATACCCGATGAAGAGGAGGAAGAACAGGAAATGGAGGAAATAGAAGAAAGCTTGGAAGTCGAAATGGAAAATGACACAGAATTGAGTTATGATCAACGGCTGAACTTGGAAGAAATTCTTGTAAATACTACGGCAGAAAAACTATGCTTAGACCCATTGCCTTTGGTCACGGTTCTTTCAAATCGATTGCAGTTTGAAAAATTGAAGTGGAACGCTCCCGAAATTAAGAATGCAATGCGAAATTGGCTTGCACCTGGGCCTCCCGTTGAAAATGTTTTTAACAAATTATACAAAGAAAATCCTAATAATGAGCACGTAAAAGCACATTTGAAGAGAAAACGATCAGCACTTTTACGAAAACCAAAGCCTATAGAAACTGCACCTAGTAGAAATGCAAAAGGATTCAAAAGACCAAGAGCTTTACTAGAACCGAGAGAATTGACTTTAAGTAAATTATTGCGGTCGGATATGGATGAAGATATTTCTTCAACCCCTCCTGTTCCCGAAGAAGAAGATACTTTCTATGATTCTCCAGAATCATTCCACAGTTTCTTTCAATTCATCCTTGATATCAAAGCAAAGAAAGCTGCCTCGAGGCGTAATAGTGATAAAGATGAGAGGCAGCTCTCGTATGAAGAGAAAATCGCAGATCCTGAGACGAGACAGAAAATGCTCACTCTGGAACCTCCGGTAAGTTTTTATTACATTATCAGATTTTCTGCTAACATTTTCATTTTCAACTATGTTACGGGCAACAGGTTAATAAAATTAATGTTCTTTTTCACAGCAAATTATCGATTTTATGGACGTGGAGCCACCGTCCAATTACGACGTACTGAAAAAAGTATTCAAAACTCCCGAGCCAGCCATGATCCAATCTTTCCCCATAGAAAATACTTGCAGGGTAATAGAAGAGTACTTATTAGAAACAGATAGAAGAAAGAAGCCCCACTATACAAAAGTCACGATTTATCAGAGAAATTATTTAGAAAACTACCACGGCGAAGTTCTGATGGAATCCTTGTTTGAGCCCACAGCTCCATCCCCATTAGGAAAATTCCCAAAAATTCCTCCGTATACAACTTGCGAATTCGGTCTTGGTTGCAGTGGTGATGTGGCTCTGTACATAAAACAATTTCTAGACATTTTTTCCGAAGATGGGAAGAGAGCGTGCAAAGTTACCTGCCACAAAGTGGGGCAGCCATTTCCTTTCGTCGTGGCCACTCCTTATTACAAACCAATTTTTCCAGAACCGCCTGTCCCCAAGGAGTTTCAATTTACAATAGGCCCTTCTACTGTGAATCCGTATCCAACGTACATGGAAAGAAATATGAAATTCCCTACGCAAGGATTCACGCAAAATCTGACTCATCTTTATTACCCTAGTGGCCCTAACCATGGACAACATAATCATTACGTCAACCAACTTCTACACAATCAAAATAGTAATTACAGTCAGAGTAATTCCAATTCATATGGATTCTTAGGTCACAGTCTATACAATACCAGTAGTAATGCTTCTACAAGTTCCAGCTCAACGTCTTCCTCTACATCAACGTCTCAGCCTCCTGTACAAATCGTTCATCCACAACCTCGGCCTGTTCAACAGCAACAGACTCAGCAAGTAATTGCATCTTCCGCAGCAGCGGCCGCTTCGATCTCATCTGGGCAGATTTACGCTGCATCGTCAAGCAATCCCGTCCTTACTCAAAGTATACAGCAACCAGCATCTGCAAATGTCAATTTCAATGTGAACGTGAACTCTTCCGGAATTGTTGGCATTTCTCCGCAGCAAGTACTCACTCGTCCCCACATTGTCAATGTAAACGTTCAGCAGCAACCCCAACAGCAAACAATACAAACGCGGGCTGTAAATGTACCTACTCAACAACAACTTAACCAATTAGCTCAGCAAAGAAACCTCCGAATGAGACAGCAGCAATTACAAAAACAGTATATTCAACAGCAACATCCAACTGCTTTGGCAAAATTGCTAACGTCAAATATTCAAGGCGTGGGAGCTAATAAGCCTATTACAGTGGCAGTCCCTCCTCAGCCTCAAAATCCAAATAAAAATGCAAATCCTCCACAAAGTCCTTCAGAAAATTTGACAATGTCCATAGGCTCCCCTATAGAGCATCACGCAATTCCACATCATCCTCCTACAATCGCTCCCTCCCCTAATGTCAACGTAAATGTTAACACCGCTCCAAATGTCAACGTGAATCTGAACACAATAAGTTTGGATGGATTACTGTCAGGCACACCCTCTGGGATTAATTACTCAACTTCGACAAGCAATATCGTAACTTCTAATGTCAGTGTGGTTGGAAACAATCGAATTGTATCTGGGACGTCGATATCTCCTGCAACTGCTCTAAACATATTAAGATTAAATACCGGAGGAGGCACTACTGGAAATGTCAACCTGATTAATACGAACAATTTATCCAGAGGACTTACTGTGTCAAATTTAAATTCAAACAGTGTCAGTATTATGAGTCAACCTCAGCAAAGAATTCTAGTTAACAGTGCAGGGAATGTGGTGGCGACTCAGAATCAGCAGCAACTCGGAGAACTTGAAGAGATATCGGTCACAGATCTAAATTCCTTCCTAAATTCCCAACAAATACAAATATGTCAGCTGGGCGTTGGCCAGCAAGTTGCTCTTAGTCAGAATCATCCGCAACTCCAACAACAACTTCAACTCCAACAAGCAACCATTCCCCAACAACATATTCAAACGTTGGACAGTCATAACGTGAATCTTAACTTGAATGTCAATTTAAACAGCGGCAGTTCGGAAACTTCGCAGCAAATTGCCAAAATCCAAGGTGGAGACTGGACAACAACAACAAATTCCAATACTCCTTTTGTGGTATTTATTTCTCCTTTGACAAGGTCCCTGAGTTCCGACAATTCTGGTCAAGCTTCAAGGGCTGCAGGTTCGTCGTCAACTGTAAACGTGAATTTGGCTGCGATTCAAACAACTCCTCCACATTCCTCCCAGCAATCTCAAACAATTGTTCTTGAGACAGCTCCAAATAGCAATAAAGCTACGAATCATCAGCAGTTTGACGCTCAGAATCTCATATCATCAGAAATCGTCGGAGTGACTTCGGAAGGTGTGGCTGTTGACACTTTATTTAATGCTTTGTCTGATGCTATCGGTCCAGAGCTGGGCAAGAAGTTGGATGTGATCGGGAGCATAGGCCACAATACAGTGGTCGTTTCTTCAACTGTGAACGTGCCAATCAGCAGTCCTGTAATTCAATCAAGGATTTCTCCTCAATCTCATCTCCCCACGTATAATTTGATCAACATGCAAAGCACACCGACGTCTTCGACTCACGCAGCGAAATTTACTTCTCACGTCGCTCCCAGTCAGCAGAACACTAACGTGATCACCCTGAATGATCTTCTGGCTTCGCCCACAATCGTTTCATCGTCAACAGGTGGGAACTACTCGGGTTCAGGTTCCTTCGTTCTCAGCAGCAATAATAGTGGCAACACTAACAATAGTAATACGGGTGCTCTCTTAAGTCCGATTTCCAAGCCTTCTGTCTCACCTGGCCCATCAATCACCCCCAGCCTTGGCCACACCAACGTTGCATCTTCCACGCCCAGATTATCCGCCCTTTTGGCCGGGACACCATCAGCGGACTCAATGATATCCGGAAACAATACTCTGAGCATCTTGAGTGACAGCAGCAGTCATCCTCATCACACCAGTGGGGGGAGTAACAGTTTACTTGCAAATGCAATCGACGCTTCTCACACCACAGCTTCCTATGGGAATTTACTGGACAGGCTTGTTGCAGCGTCTCTGAACCAGCCCCCGGGAACTGCTAGTCAAATTCGGACGGGAGTGAGCCGACTTAATCCTATTGCTTCGGCGACTCCGAATGTCGTTCTGGAACATCCCATGTTGGCTGCAAGTTTAACGCAACAATCAACATCACAACCGACGAATCGTGCCACGGCGTACAGACAAATCGCTCCAGCGCCTCCGCCTAATTTAGTCCAACACGCTCATGCACAACCGCAACAATTAATTAATCTTCTAGGACTTAATCCGACTGGACAAACAAGAACTATTAGAATAAGTGCTACAACTCCTGTGACTGGAAAACCTTCACCCAGCTCTGGAAATATGGGAGCTGGCAGGTGAGGGTAACTTTAATTAGTCTCTATTAAATTAACTAGTATCAATTGTAAATAATCAAGAATAATACAGATTCCGCGAGTCTTTTCCTTAGTCAAGTAAAGGTAGCCAAGTAGGTTTCATTTCTACTAAGTATACCCATTGTACAATAACGATAACAATACTTATAGCTTAATTTATATCCATGTATTATTTGCACTACTACTCAGTGGGCAATTTTTAGTTTTTATTAGATTAACTCAACTGTTAACTCAGTAAATACATTGTCTTCGTTAAGTCGTGAAATACTGTAAAACAATGATGATGCTGATTTACTGTCTATAGTACTGTTCTAACATACATCACAATATTTATTACAGCTTCTTGCTGATGAAATGATTTATTGATACGAAACACAAGATGTTCAATTACTTATGCACTGATATACGTAATCCTGTGGTTCTTTAATAATGATAAATGCCTGATAACATTTAATACTAGTAGAAATACATAAATTATGGTAAAATAAGTTTGTGAAATGCTGAATCATAGAAGGAGTGAGTAATAATCAGTAGCATATAGCCTGGAATACACTACTACTAAATACAATTACAAAGATAATGCTCAACATTATTAGCTTTCGATAGTTAAGTACAATTACAAACAACTGATTCGTAAATATGCAGACGATGATGATGACTCAGATGCAGAATTAATATGTAATTACTACTAGCAGGCATTTGAAGGGTTGACTTTATTTTGTTAATAATAATATTCAACGAATAATAGTGAGTCGGACTAGTGTAAGTCAATTAGATTAGATTTAGGATTAGGTATACATGTCTTTTTGCTTAAAATTAGGCAGTTGGTACATCTCCGCCCATGTTTACGAGAATTATAAGGATTTCACGGATTAGTTCATTAAATTAGGGATTTGTTTTTAAAGAACAATGGAACATTGTAATCCATCATTCCAATGTACTACTATCACTAATCAATCACTACCATCAGCTCAGATATAAAATTTAATGTTGCCTTACTTGATGTGTTAATTTAACTTTCAGTTAAAAGCTACGAATCAATAAATAATAATTAAATATGAAATTCATGTGCAGGTGAACTGTAAACCAGTTCATGTTGGGTTAACGAATAGTATTAGCGAAGCGAAAAAAAATCTTCATATGCACCAATCTCGATTTAAGAAAACAATTGATCAAACAAAAAAGTTTTGAAATACCAAATTAAAAAGACTAATTAGATTAGATGATATCGCACGCAAATTATATGGTTGAAGATGAAAATCTATAGCTAGGAAAGCCAACTGCCCCTAATAACAGGATGCGATAATAATTATTAGCTAAGGAATACAAATCTATGCATTAAAATACAAATTCCTTAAATCTATAACTTACTCATAGTGTAGGACAGTAATAATAATATTTATCTGTATCTTTTTAGAGTGAATGTTCGTCTTGTCTTCATGCCTTCGCAAAATGCGAAATAAACTGCAAAATTATCCTCTGAGTACTGTTCAAAAAAGTAATGATTGTGTGTAAAGTGTTAGAATAGGTAACTTCTAATCTACAATTTTATCAAGACGATGAGCATTTAATGAAACTGATAAAAATGATAATGACAACTAACTGATAAATCGAACTGAATTAGATTAGTAGGAATATTAATATTAGCTATATGGGGTGATTTTCAAAAATTATACAATCCAGGTGCATTTTTGGCTAAATTGGGATAGTACACCAAGTCGTAACTCCATTATTAATTAATTGTGCTATACCAAATAGATTTCAAAACTGTTCTTTGTACTCTTATCAAATCAGATACGATACAAGGCTCATATGCAATAAGATAATAGCTACATAGCTCCCAGGAATTAAGCTTAGTAGTTAAATATGCGTCCAGAGTCCAGTTATAGAATTCTTCAAAAATTTTGTCAAATATTATTGCCTTATTAATTTATCTTGAACTAACGAATCAGCAATTCTTTCATGTAGCAAACGATCATCAATTACTATTTTGAAATCCAAAATTAAATAGATCTGAGAGTTTTTATAAATATTTAGCCTTATCCGTACAATGTTGTTGCTTCATCAGATTTTACAAAAAATTTGCTCAAGCTCTAAAATGAATAATCACGTGTCATTGCGTCATTTTTATTAGAAAGTATGGTTTCGTCATAGTTCTGAATGTTCAATCCAACAAGCAATAAAAAATGCTAAATATAGGTATCATAATATTTCAAATTGGCCTTATAAAAGGTCTACTATACTATAGTTTTAGTAATCAGTCTAAAGAATAAAGACAATTAATCTTAGGTTTTTGTGGGGACATATCGGTAGTGAATTTTGATGCAGTTACACTGTCATGGTTCAATTCATGACGATAGGATCTATTGAAATCACTATTGGTACGTACCTACTTGCCCATAAAGTATCTTATTGAAAATGAGTTGTTTGTAATGATAATGATTATCGTCCACCTTTGTAAACTATGTATTTGGTATTTTTAATTTTTCTGTCAGATATATTAATTATGTGTCTTACATAATGAAAAGTAATTGAAGTACGTACAGTGTAATATTTAGTAACTTCAGGCTAATTAGCTCTGGTTATAATTATTGTAACATTTAGTGGCTAGAGAAAGTTATGTTTTCATACTTTTTGCCATTATGTTTGTAAATCAGATTGACTTCCCCTCAAAACTCAACTCTTTTGTACGGAATGATTCGATTTAATTCATGAAAATTAAGTAAATATTTAGTTAATGTGAAAATTTTTATTAGTGAGTCAAAACTCTCGAAACAACGTGTACAGTAGTGGTAATACTTTCACCAGAGGAGAAGTATTGTGACAAAAGTTAACAAACTTTCTCATGCCGTTTGCAATGTCATGCCTCATAAATAACCTCGTACGTGCTGAGAGTAAAATGCATATCACTTTATGGCGGTTTTGACTTTTGACATTTTGACACACTTTTGTAGTTAACAATTGTTTTTTGAGGTTTTGTTTAAAGCTAGCAAAACAAACTATGTATTATAACCGTAGTATGATTCGTTAAGTCCGAAATATTAAGAATAGCACACTGCACAGGGAGTTTTTTTTAAGTTTGACCAACTGATTCGATTTTCGATAAACAAGTATAAATTGTCTAAATTAGTGTTGGAAATATTAATGTCATGTTACGTGGAGGTTTAAGGTTAAAGTTAAGGCATGCGTTTGTGTATTGAAGTATTAGCGTTTAGGTAAAGATTCTAAAAAATTTAGTACATGTAAATAATAATCGGAAATATTGTCCTAGATGTGATTCAGTGTTAAATAATTGGTAATTAATGGATATTGAAGCCACAAGATAAGGTTGTTCTACCAAAGAAAGACACTACGCTGACACTGCTTTTATTTACTGATACGTAGACTGTTCTACTTTAGAGTACGTTTGTACTAATTTTATGAAAGTTCTGATATGTACCTACCTCTTCTTAAATTAGTTGTATAACATTTTTGATTATTGCATACTGATAATATATTTATTGTACTTTTAGAGGTAGTGAAATGTAAACTGAACGAAGATTTTATACGTTGCAACCTTAAAAGGTTTACCTTGTAGAATAATACCTGCATTATGATATGGAAAAGTTAAATTGACTCACTATAGACTAGAACTGTCGTAATGTACAGAACTGAATTGAACTAAATTATTATTAAAGGTTAAAAGGGAGTACGACTTAACTACTTAAACTGAAACTGTAATTATACGTAACAATTGTTATATCTGCAGGAGGATGCCAATTCTGTAGACATGTGTTTGTAGCTGTATTCAATTTCATGAATCTAATGCTTTACGTAGATAAAATCAACAGAAACTAAGTCTGTAGTATTTAAGCCGCTAGTTAGCATTAGCATGCGTATTTTGTATTTGATTCTGTTTTAAATAAAAATGTTCATTAATTACTGCAGAAGTAATTATAATACTGTTAACGAAAAGTTCAACTCTATTGACTTTTAATAAGAGACGACTGGATTCTATTGTATTCTAGGCTTAAGCAAGTCACAGTTTATTTATATATAGTTAAGTAATCATGTATAATGTAATGTATAATTACACAAAGTGGTAGTTTAATCAAAAATAATCAATTTGATGCGCATTCAACTTAACTTGTTCGACTCCGTAAGTGTATTATGTACATATCCAATGTTAGTTTCATACTTGAAAACCAATTAGACTTAAGATACAACAGACATCACGCTACTCATACTCGTTTTAATTCGATATTTAACAATATGTACATAGTGACAACAGCATTTTATCCCTTTCAATATTAGACGGCTGAAATCATTTTTGAAATTATAGACGACTAAGTGTTTTTTGCATTTCCCCATTGCAAGCATGCTGTAGTAATTTTAAATACTATTTATATAATGTA
>JABASH010002397.1:0-20349 GCA_019776445.1 Tomocerus maximus
TAATGATTAATCATAATTTGAGTGTAATTGGAAGTCTGTAAGGTAAGGAGCTCTTCACTTTATAGGCGATTCAACTTCACACAAAACACGTAAGTATAGTAATAGCTTATAAGTAGAAGACTGCCTGCCTTTATATCCGTACTTAAGTTGTATGAGCATATTTTATGTGTAAGTACAAGCACTATCTAGACTCTTGTAAGATGAATTAAAGAGTACCTAGTGGAAGCAGTTCTCTTCAGAAATGCTAGCATAAGAAAGCAGAGATAAAGTTGAGATAAAGCGTGGCTTATCTGCAGAATGAAATGGTTGCTTCCTTAAAATTAGCAGCAGGTCGATTAAACGATCTATCAGCCCATTTCATGTTGTGCCTTTTGATTGTAACTGTGAGCTCATTCCACCCAGCGCCTTAGACATCGCGTAATTAGAAGGAATGAAAAACGGTGAATAAATTCGCGACATTCCGTTTCTTATCTACTCTCCCGTATCTACTCAAGTAATCTACGTTATAAAACTCTATGCAAATGAAATTCTTGTATTTACTGTCTGTGATTGTCGATTCGATCATCCGTAACAAGAGAGAATCTCGACCTCTGCGATTCATTGCGAGATATTAATAATGATTCTCATTGCATTTCTTAGAAAAGTAGACATTTCTTCAAAATTTATGCTAAAATAACATTTCCCCTTCCTTAGTTTTCATACACGAATGACAATAATAACGGTCTTGCTATTTCAAATAGAATTTTTACGAATAATTTTGCCAATAAAGTAGAAAAATCTGTCATGCATGTTTTTATTTGTAGAATTCTTCGAAGCTCTTGTAGTTATGTCGTATTTCTTGATCTTTTATGTAAACGATATTATAATGCATGTTATTATGATGGCAAATGTAATGTAAAAAAGTATTTGCTTTTTATTTGCTAGGGACATTCTGGCCAATGCTTTGCAAAGTAAAAGTGATACCGGGGCTACACTGCCTTGGGATACTTTGATAATATTTTGAAATTTGATATTAAGAAACTTTCACCGTTCTTGCATTTTCCTTACCAATGCCATTATAGTCCACGAGAGTCATGAATCACTACTATTCGGAGGGTAATAATATCATCGTATCTAGTAATAATATGCTTATAATTTAGTTTTATCTGTGAGATGAAAAAAGTTATGTTCCAAAATGTTAACTTTTGTCGTTTTCCCTCACTCCACATAAAAGTAGTAGAATCAATGACATGGCCAATGTATTCTAGAATGTACTTTCTTTGTCTTGATACGGATGCTATAACCTATAGAATTTAAGACGAAATACATTCTTTCAAGTATTCCTAAACATTTTTCTAAATCTTGAAAAATGGACCAAATAATTAGAATGAAAAAAAGAACGGAAGAATTGGAATTAACCTACCTTTACTAAAATTAACTTTAACAACTGTAGTTCTAGTAATTGCAAACGCTACTCGAAACTCACTTCATCTTTCTTTCATAAACCTGTCAGATATGCATTTAATGAAATTTTAAATTGCTGGAGACTGAGTACGTGGATCATTTAAAATACATCAAGAATTCCAGAACAAAGTATTTTAGTTCTAAAAGACTTTCTCCCTCCTAGGACACGGAGAGATGTGACTAGGAAAATAGTAATAAGAAGACAATGGGAAAAGGAGAGTATAATCCATCAAGCTGTAGCTGGTACTTTTTCTGTTTGTATTAATTCCCTGATGAAAATGGGATTGTTAACGCAATTGTACATAACTTAATACGGTTAGGGTGTTGGGTTTTGAAGGTAGAAATCGAATGCAATACAGGGAGGTGCACTCCGTAATGTAGCACGCAAATGATGATACATATTTAATACATTTGCTAGTGTCTGACTGAGTGCGTATTATGTATGCATGGCAAATAATTTTTTACTATTTACGCCATTTTAAACTGTCACCTCTGCATTTTGTGTTAGTTTTAACGAAAAAATGAAAAAAAAATTGTGAAAAAATGAGACGTTTTTGCTCATTTTAGAAAACGGTTTTCTCGAATTAAAATGTCATGAAAAGAGAAATATTTTTACCATTTGCCATTAAGTATATGTACGCAGACGCACTCGACCAGGCACTAGTTTGTGGATTAAATAGGTATCAGACTTTGCATTAGATAACGTTAGTGACTTACGGAGTGCAACACTCTGTAATGACAATATCACTTTACATTTTACAAGAGGTATGATTCGTCATTATCATTACTTACGAGTCGGCTACCCGAATTAGTTTTCGGGGAAGTAGCTTAAGAATAGTGTTTGTAAGGTAGGAAACAATGATCAAAGAAAAGTTTTTGAGAACTTGGCTTATATTTTAAGAGTGCACTTAAACAGTGTAATAATTATTATGCTCAAAAGAATGATGTTCTGGGACATGAATAACCTGCATTCCTAAGCTAAAGGGGAAAGAAAAAACTTTGTTAGAAATAAACTTCGTGCATCCAAAAATAACCTTTCTGGAGAAAGTCCTATTTGAATAGTTTTATTTTTTTCCGTTCTTTTTGATTCATCTAGATTCAGATTCACGGCTGTCAACCCACATTGAGCCTGATTTCACCCGCTATGATGAATATTTAATTGAATTCTTCCAGTTCTGATTCCCGTACACTCAAACACACGCATCACTACACATGGGTACTTACTTACATCATATGAGTCCAGAATCTAGTACAAGTTATTATATCAACTCAAGATACTTCTCAGAGCAAGTTCAGGTTTGTTTGCTGACTTGTTTCCCATGTTTACTCGGCACTATATTTGCGTCAGCACCAGAGTTTGCAAAGAGAAAGCTTTCACTTCTACTTTCATACCTAATGGGAAAATGTAAAGAGCATGTTGAGCAATTCGACATTCAAGGAACCTGTATGTCAATACAGTAAATAAATGCAATTCCTGGGCCATCCTTTCCAAATGAGAAACAATTGATATTCTCATTTCTTAAGAATTTTAATGTAATTGCTAAAATTGTTCTATGCTAACTACAGTCAAGCAAAACATCAAAATGAACTTGCTTGACGAGAAATAATGAAATACACAAGCAGTAAACTTCACATTAACAAGACAGCTAGTCAAAAGTCCAAAACATTTCTTTCTATCGGTAGACCTAGATTAGGTATCTAAAAATTCACAGGGATCCTAATTTATTCTGTAAACTAGCAACTAGTGTATTATGAAAACTTACCAAAGTTAGAGATTGGTTGGAAGGTTTATGCAATATCTGATATGCACTTTTGTTCTGAAATCACTACACCACAACAGAATACTGAGATACCTTAGTGTCACTATTTTGGGATCACAAAGTTAGTAAAAACATTCAAACTTAATTTTGTAATTCCGAAAACAACCAAAAGTAAACTTTCCAGTTGTGGTGTTGTGTATTCAATAGCCTCAAACCAGCTTCACTCCTTCTTTGATCAGCCGGGTTATGTGGCATCTAAATGGTTTTGAATCCAAGTCAGATATATCCTGAGGAAACCCAAAAACCTAACAATGTCCTTGTTTAAGTAGATGATTTTACCAACTTTGATCAGAGATATTTGCATTATGTAACATTTAATAAATTACAATTGGTTTGATGGTATAAGAAGAGATAATAGCGTCAAACAAATTCTAGTCAGGAAATAAGTAATGAAGCGTGAGGTAACAACGTGAATGTAAGAATTGAGTTAAAATTCGTTTTTATTCATTTTCAATGATTTCTGACAATATCGAAGTAATAGTCAATGATCAAAAACAACACGAGTAATGCTACGAAACCAAGGGAAAGGAGCAAATATTATGCAGAGATAGTAAATGAGAGTCTCTGTCACAAGCGTACTTTTACAGATAACGATGTAAACAAATTGGCCACGCAAGTCTTAAAATACTTGGATGCGATGATTCTCACGATCACACACAAGAATATTCCCATTAGGTGTGACAGCAAGTCCTTCCATGCCTTTGAATTCACCGTCCCCACTGCCCCATGTCCCAAACGAGCGCAGAAATGTGCCTTCAGGTGTAAATATTTGGATACGATTGTTTCCTGAATCGCCAACAAAGATGTATCCTTGTTCATCTACTGCCACGCCCCTGCAAACAAGAAAACAAATCATGCTCTTAGTCCACTGTGTGATGAAAATGAAAGCATAATACACATTACTAGACTATATCACAGGCTTAAGTACAGCTAAGTATAATCACGGGTAGTGAACAATAAATATTTGACGTAAGAGATGACAACACATTGTTTGGTATAAATAGATGTATAGTAAGCGTGATAGATATTAACAGTTAGGTATAGTGGTGAGTAAGTATATGAGTTGGCATTAAGAAGAATAGTAAGAACACAGATACAGCACAATTAAGATAACAGAAAAGAACGTTTGGCAGTTTTCATCGGTTTTTGTTAAGAATTCGTACTTTTAATTGGGGTACAAGTCGCAACAAATATGAATGGAAAAAGCGCTACAAAAAACTACAAATGACATTACGAAACAAGGACAGTTGTAGAACCCCAGCCCCGCCCGCCCACATTATCAAGCTTTTAATTTCACGTCAACTGACATGACCATTCACTGAAATTACTGCTGATAATCATGCGTAAAAAATGGCAAACGCTCTCTTCTTCAGCTCTTCTCCCAATTATGACATTACGAATTCTATATTCTTTGCAAAACTTTCAGAAAACTACCTTGGGAGTTTAAATTGTCCATCTTCAGTTCCTTCAGATCCAAAAGAAGACAAAACTTTGCCATTGACATCAAAAATTTGTATCCTGTGATTATTCGTGTCGGACACGACGACTCTGTTCGTTGTAGTAACGGCAATGTAATGTGGGTGCTCTAGCTCTCCAATTCTTGAGCCCATTGTACCAAATTTCCCCACAAAAGTACCATCAGACTGAAAAACTTGTACTCTGTGGTTTTCCTTGTCACAAACGTAAATGAAACCCAATGCATCTGTTGTGACACCCTTAAAAACGAAACATTAGGAAAACTTTATTTTACATCATCTAATTATCCGCATGTCACCAACAACTTCATTTTCTCTTGAAAGTTGGAATCAAAATAGCTGCTTCCTTCCTTCCACAATGCGCTCAACAACACAAAGAGAAAACCATGAGATCCGAGATATTCATATTACGAAAGGAGCAAGTCAAAAACTCCTTCCACTCATAATAACCAAGGAAAAGGGTCCAACTGCCTTCGCTAATTATCTACAAGATACTCCCAAAGATCCTTTACTTCCCAAGTCTTGTCATCAATTTCTCAAAAGCTAACTTTAATTAAGCCCAGGAACACTTTTTCTCTCAATGACTACCCTACCATCCTCATTACGAAACAAACTAGTGACGTAATGTAAATAGTACATTAGTGACCCATTTATTACTGACCAAGACAATTTCCTTCCGTTTTCGTTAATTATTAAAAATTCCATCCTCTAACCTAATTTTACCATCCCTATCTTCTAGACACAACTGACCTACTTTCACTACGACATCTGACAACATCAAGTGAATATGATCAAAAAGAATTCGTAAGACCCTTAAGAGGAATAATTATGGAAGTAGAAATGTAACTACTGAATAATTACTATAATCCTGTTATTTTCACTCCCAAGACTTTCATGAATGAATTTGCAAAATTCATACACATACACACTACAAGGCATGGCTATTCGAATACCTATACACTATGACTAATACTTATAGTATGTGTAGGAGGGAGGTGTGCTGTTACGTTACTATCATCATGCATGTCGTCTACTACAGATACAAAGTTAAAACGAATACACTTTGAGCCCATCAAACAAAAGTATTTTGCTCATTAGAGCATCATTCATTCACATCTGCCTTATTTGCAAATTATATATATAAGTACTTTTAGACACAGAGGAAGAAAACAACATTAATTATTTACTTTGAAGAAAGGCATAATGTATGTGTCAAGGGAAAGTTATTTAAATAACATAGACTACTAAGAATAACAGTGCATTAAATATTTTAAAGTACCATTATGCCCCATTTTAAATCAAAAAAGTTGCCAAGAAAATTAGTAGCATTACTGAGCATTACTGAGTACAATCTATTATTATATTTCACCAGCAACCTTTTGAAATTTTTGAGAATAATTAGTTTTCCAAGAAGTGTCTGAAAGGAAATGTAAAAAAATATCAGCAGAAAGTTAATGTAATAGAATAATGCGAAATCTATTATCTATTTACTATGTAATACGGAAACAATTATTTTTCGATTCTACTACAAGTTGTAGCCACGTTAGAGAGAACTCCTTAAGATGGGAAAAGTAAGCGAGTACTATTAATAAAAGCGAAGAGTTTTCCGTTTGTCTCGTATTCAAGAAAATCCCAGAAATCCTTCCATTATAAACAAGAAGATAGTGTGGTTCATTACGTTTTGATTCTATTGAATAAACACACAGCACGTAATGATGAATCAAGCACTTTGATGTCCTTTTATAATTTACTAACTTGATTTTTCATACTTTGTAAACAGTCTATATATTTAGTAATTGCATAAAGGGAAAACTAAGAAATAGGAATAAAAGAGAACATTAAAGAAGACCAAGGATTTTACTTGGAAACTGTTCACGACACGAGAAAGAGGGAACCTAGTTATCTAGAATTCTACTTTTCAAGGAAACTTCAACTGTGACCATATGCTATCTTTTAGTGCCCATAACGACTTTTACGAGCTTTATATTGTACTATGTGTGCAAAAAAGTGTAATTTGTAAAATTATGTATCTCAAATCTCAACGTCTTCATCTTCTGGTGAATGAAAGAGCAGCTCCTTTGACACCAGTTCCATAGTCTTTGATAAATCCAGATAGAGTGACGTTTGCTTTCGTTTTTTTCTTACCCAAGGATAATTAAATCTGCCGTCACTAGAGCCCTGGCTTCCAAAAGCCCGTAGAAATCTTCCACTAGGATCAAAAACTTGAATTCGGTGATTGTAACGATCAGAAATAATAAATTGACCAATGCGATTGACAGCAACTCCGGCCAGGCAATCAAATTCTCCTTCGTTATTGCCATATTGGCCGAATTCCTTCAAGAAATTGCCATGCTGATCAAAAACTTGTATTCTATGGTTGGAGGAATCAGCAACAACAATCGAGCCATCAGGGCCGGAAGCGCAACCCCTTGGCCATGTAAAGTAATTGCCCGGGTCACTACCTCTCTGACCGAATTTAAAGAGCAATCTTTTCTTGTTCACATATTGATTCGAGGTAAAATTGAATTTCGGAAGCTCCTCCACAGGCGATCGGGTATTCGGTGTTGGCTGTTGGCGATCCTTTCCGTATTTATTTTTCAAATACCTTGCCCAGGAGCTCAGACTTGCACTATCTTCACTTGAAGGAGTTTTGTACTCTTCTGCTCCAATTCCAATAGTAGTGGATTTTCGTCTCTGATACAAATTGTAAGGTGAGCGGGGGCTTTCTGGCTCATCTTCATCGTCATTGTTATGATCTTTACTTAGATCAATCCCAGCGAGCACATCATGCGAAGATTTACTGCGGTTTATCCTAGCTCTTCGATCACGAAGGCTTGTCAGCCGACTTGATTTACTACTAGTATCTTTGTCAGCTGCGTTTGCGTTCGAGTCTATGTAAATAATAAGAAAACACAATCCAGTTAATTTTAATTACTACAACTTACGTTTGCTCAGGTAACTGCGTCGAGTGGTTGGCACTGTGGAAGTAGATGTGTTCGAAGACGATAGTGACGAACCATATCTTGAAGTCGGTGAAGGAAGGTCGTCATCAAAATTGTGACGAGAGCGGTTCAAATATTTGCTAGCCAGTCCAGAAGAGTATCGTGATGAAGTTGTATCATCCGGTGTAGAATACAAAGACGTTCCCGTGCGACTGCGACTTAATCCACTAGGCGTATAATCTGAGGTAGATGAACTATACGAACTGGGATACCTATAGTATTTTCGATTAAATATTACATTATTTACTGCAGCATGTACTGCCTCGAGCAAAGCACTTTTATTTATTTGAAAATCCCTCTAAATTCTTTTACAGTGTTCTGACAGTGAACAAAGCACAGTGAAAACACCCACTCCTACGAGAAACGAGTACAGAAAAAAGTAATCTACAATAAAATTGCACATAAAAAAGATTAAATTGAATTGGGTGGATCTAATATACTTGTTTGATCTATCATTACATTCGAACACCCACAAAATTCACTGGTTTTCCCTTCCTACCTCCTGAAAGAAGGTCGTTATGTTTTCAATGACATTACAGATGTCAAACGACATATGAATCCTGGGAGTTGGTATAGGAAATAAAAGAAAGTAATGCATTTACCGGCTACTCGGAGTTGTGGTACTTGAAGATCCCAACGAGCTTCCTGTTCCATACCGGTCAGTTTCCCTAACTGGAGGTGATGTAACTCGGCTTCTTCTGTAGGAAGACAAAGCAGAAGGAGCTGGAGCCACAGGCTCCTCAACTCTCTTTCTAGGTGTGTAAGATGATATCGTCGATGAATTGGACAACGTCGTGCTGGAAGGTGTTTCTCTCGCGTTAGCACTTCTTGCCAACAACGGGCCGATGTCTGTTTTCTCCATTTTGGATTTCACTTCAGGCAAAGGTTTCTTGGTGATAACTGGAGCAGGGGGTGCGGAGTCTGACTCTTCTTCGCTCTCACTCTCGCTGCTTTCACTGGAACTGGATTCTTCTTTGGCGGCTTCCACAGTTTTCTCGGCTGCTTTTCCATTGCTAGGTAGAAATCTGCTCTGGAATCTTGGTCTCGTAGATGTAGTTGTGCTGCTTCCCCCTCCGGTGGTAGAACTGGCCACAGAGCTCGTGCTGTCCTTTCTTTGTGACTGTGCGGATCCCGCTGATGTAGCTCCATCCGTTTTGCTCAGGAATCGTTGCTTCACCTCCTCTGTTGAAAAGACAGCTCCTATAAATGCAGAATGTTTAACCGGCCGTACGCTTGCGGTGGTAATTGCACTTGTGTGCAAAAAATAACACCTCTCATGCTGACATTCAAGAAAAGTACATCAACACGGTAGAAAACCCTTTTCCTACCGCATAAAGAAAGCGACAGAGAGAATACAATACGACAGAAATAAAGGTTCACATGCAATGCTTATTATCTGATATGAAATACACCCACGACACGACCCACAAAATACCAAATACAGTAAATTACGTCCTGCCCTATCTGACTCTGTGATGTGGATGTGAGTTTAGTGTAACTTATAGTTGTGCCTACGTCGAGTGATAAAGGAAAACAAAAGATACCCGAAATTGGATTTCGGGGAAGCCATTAATTCCACAGGCAGCAAAGCTAATGAAAGAAAATATTACTGTAATGTGCAGTAAAGTCCTAATCCAGAAATCGGAAATTCTCTCTCACTGATTTCGTCATCAACTCGTAAGAGTTTTCCCAGTTTTCGACTAATGATGGCGCTTATCTATTTCGCAGACACTACTATAGTCTCTGTCTTAAGTTACCGTTCTGTCCTGCTGTTCGGTCCTCTAATTCCTCTCCGAAACTCTGGAAAGATACCATGTAATAATGAATCGCAGCTAATCATCAACTAACTTATGGCACAACTCCTTACCACAAATACATACTTCCTAAATACAACAGCTAGCATACCACGCAGCAGTTCAGAGAAGACAACCTCGCAATTATTCTTCATACATTCTAACATTCGTACCGTACAATGTACTCGGATATTAACCTTTGAGGTTTCTAGCATCTATGAACTCTATTGCCCGTAACACTAGAAGAGCAAGAGCACCTTAACACTACATTATCTCCTATCCTTCTCTGCTTACGTTCATAAAAAAAGTGCTATCAAAATAATTTGGCAAGGATTCAGATTTCATTATTATAGTATCTGCTGCGGTGTTAAAGAAAAGTGCTTCTCCACGTAGATTACACGAGTAAGTGTATAAATATCCGTCCGTAGTACGTAGCACGTCTGCATATCTACGCAAGAGAGCATCTCTAGATAATTCATTCTATATTTGTACTCAACTCACATCCTAAGCTTTTATCAACATCACCAGGAGAAGAACTGGAAAAAAGCTGTCTTCCCTGTCGTGTCTACTGTGCGGGAAAACTGGCAGCCGATTTGCATTTAAGCCAATATGAGGTGATTTTTAAGGGAAAAAATCATTTACATTTATCTCGAGCGAATGTTGAATTAAAATGGGATTCTCCAAAAAGGTACCTAAGACAGCCCAATTGACTCGATTCGGAATGATAAATGTGTTATGATCCTGTTTTATATTTCTACCCTACAATGACAGAATAGAAATGTCTACGTATTCCTATCTTTTCAGATATATCTACACAAATGTATATAACTGACTATTTCACTATGATTTATATCTTTGCTGTTTTAATGACTTCTATTTCTATTCTGCATTCATGGCCTGTCTGTCCTGGCCTGGTTTGCTCTCATGCAACTATGGGCTCTCTCCGAATTGAGGTTTACATCACACTATGTATGTATGTAACTCAGACTTCGTCAGACAGCTATTGCTCCTATTATACTGCAAGATGCACTGCAACTGCTTTTTCTACGTAAGTATCATAGTTACTGGAGCTAATGGTAATGATATGCTCTGCTAGGAACACATGTAGTTATTCTTTCCGCTACTCCCACAGATAGAAAACTGATCCTATTTCTCGAAAATAGATATAATTGAATGGAATACTGTGTATGGGGCATACGTCATTAATGTAAACGAAATCCACAACATCCTACGCAACGTAAACTACGGACAGAACAGAAACAGGAAATCCCAGCTTTACAAGGACAAGAATATAGAGCAGTAGCAAAAAAGTGACGCGGACAAGGTGACAGAGATACTCTGGAAATAGAGTTTAGTTTCGGATGTTTTCTATCAGTAGCATACCATAATCTTCTAAAGATGCTACGTAATAATAGAGTTTAAAGAGTGATCCCTCCTCCCTGTGTATAAAGATTTGATGAGCAAGACTGCATATGCACACTGCTGCGGTATGTGTATCTATGCCACGGACACACTTATCTGTTCTATAGATAGCTATAGGTCGACATTAAACAAATTATTGTGTTGGGATAATGCTGTCATGTTGATGCAGCCTATAAAATGTGTATATATTGAATGTACACATATGGTGTGAAGAAAAGATTGGTGGCATGATAAAAGCAGTATTAACAACACCAATCAGTCAACAGTCCATGCAAATTGACGACACTGTAAACGTATATATGGATGCAATGGAAATATACAGAGAGGCAGTTGTGGGCATATATAGAACAGAAAAGGGACTTTATTCCACGGAAAACTCGTGTCTCTTACTTATAAACTATTTATAGACGGGAGAAGGGAAACCAATAGAATCTGCAATGTAATCCATTTTGTCAGAGGAGAGAGATACATTATACAGAAAAGAAGAGGTAGATGCAGGAGAAGTTTATGAAGTGTGCACTGAGCATTATGTGCTTGGCTGGGAGAATATTAAAGTTCGTAGATAGAGTCATTTTGAACAAGACGACAAGGCACACATCACATCACATACGACAACACTATCTATATCTAAGTATAATCATTACACAGAGTAACAGAGTAACAGGGAAATAAAGGCATTAAGTAGATATGATTATAGTTACGTTTACATCCCATAATCATATCCCCCAAAAAAGTAGCAAGGATCAGCCTATCACTCTCTGTCTGATTCTTTCAGGAGCACATCTCATCTTCTCAATGCCATTGCTAGTAGTGCACATTATTATTGACGGAACAGTAACGATGACATGAAGGATAAAGATGAGGATGGCATGGCATAACATGACACACAAGAAAAACGAGGACAACACAAAACAATACATAGAAGAGGATGGCTAAGAAGATCAGAGTGTACATACAGAAAATATGTACGTGCGGAGGAGGGTATACATTCATCAGACAGAGTAAGGCATGACACTATAGACACAGAAATAAGAACGAACGTAACAGAAAATAAAACTCAAACAACAAAAAATATAATATCTTACGTGTGTGCTTTGCTATTGCTACAGTACATACAAGCGCGATACTTATTAACGTACTGATAACAATAATGTAAAATTGATTGACATTTATGCATTTGAATCTCTGGCCATATGGAGATGGCCAACTTTGCACTGCCAATAGTAATAATACGGAGAGTTACGGCAACCAACCTGTTCCAGCAGGACTGGAGCCAGAACTTGTAGCTGACTCACTACTCCCACTGTCTTCAGACTCGGATCGTTTCTTTGGGTACCTCTCGGGTGATAATTTTCGTACTCGTGCAGATGCTGGAGTTGTCTCTTGTGTTTGTGGCGGCTGAGTTGCTGCTGCTGGAGTCACTTCTGGAGCAGAATGCTCCGTTTCTGTGTAGCTCGGAGATTTAGGCTCCGTGGACGTTTGTCTCCGTCCACTTTTCTCCAGCTCTTTATTTTGCTTCTTCTGTTTAGAAATCTCATCTTCCTCGCTCATTTGTCTTGGAGTCCTCCAAGGGGCGGCTGAAACCGGAGCGACTGTTTTTTGTTGAGTCGGTACTGGGAGAGGAACTGGAGCTGGAGCTGGCTTTGGAGGTTTTTCTGTCTCTTGAACCCGTTGAATAACTCTTGGGCTATCGGATAATCTGCTTATTCCGCTAATCGGACCTCGAGTAGCATCTTCCGTATCCAGGACTCTTTCTCTTTCTTTGGGAGGGGCTTCGAACCGCACCCGTGGATTTTGCTGAACTTCTGGTTCTTCAAAAGAACTATCCAAATGCCTTGTAAATCTTGAGCGGAACCGGGACTTTCTGTCTCCACATCCGTCGTCGTCTTGTCCGTAAGTTCTAATTGGTCGTTGGTCTCCGAACTTTCGACCAGATCCAAAGCCAATGCATTCATCATCATCTTGACCTCTGAATTGCGTGGTTAAGCGATGGTCGGATTTACTTCTCATAAGAGCAGAGCCTTGACTCTGATTTATTGGCGAGTTGCCGTGTCCTGATGAATTTCCCATATTTGAACCACTTCCAACGGATGGCTGCTGTGTTCCCGGTGGCAAATGTAAATCTCCTAAATTCCCTAGTGTAGTCACCATCACATGAGGATCCTGAGTCATATTGAATTTTATCCGCCGACCATAATCTCCGGGTTCATACTCAAAGTTCCTTATGAATTCCATTGTCTTCAAGAAAATATCTTTCGTATCCATCAACTCATTGTCTTGCCACGTAACTGGATTACAACTGTCGGCAATCATGTACTTCTCTACGAGTTCACAGTTTGATTGGATATTTGCCACTTCCAATTCCATATTTGAACGGAACACAATTAATTGCCTTATCTCATTGGACAGGTACTTCTCCACTTCATTCTTTAGGTGCTCCATTCTATCTTTTAGCGCTTTAGAGAGACGCCTACATATGATCAAATAACATTACTTAGTCGTTATATGTAGAAAACTTGTTCAAGTAACGAATTACGTTCATTCACTTAATACTTTCTCCGCCAATTGGGAGAGATTCGTGTTAAAGCCTTGAATTCTCGGAGCAACATAACATTTCAGTGGTAGTAAACCGTATTAGTGGTGATTAATGTGAAATTAAAGGTTACACGCTTCCTCGCTATATTAATCCACTTCAAACAATTTCCCTCAACTTATAGAGTGGGATCAGATGTGAGCATTTTCTACAAATACAGTAGATATATACAACAGAAAACAGGTATAAATAGTAGAGAAAACTACAAGTAGACAGTTCAGAGTTAACAAAACGGAGAAAATACTATTAGAGGAATAATTTAATTCATACCTGTGTAAATCATCAATCTCTTCAACAACACTAGCACTATTGTTCTGCATTTGTATAGTATTCTTTTCGCTAACACTAAGAGCGTCTTCCAATCGATGTAGAACTCTCCTAACTTGATTACTTATCCTCGAAATTTCCCTTTTGAGCACATCCATATGAGCATCTTTACAGTCAGAACATACTTTCTTATCGCAGTGAGCACAGTTATTACAATATGATTTTTCACTGCAGACTTGGCATCTTTCCATTATCTGGTTCGATAATGGGTCAGGTAGTTCTCCTGTCAGATCTATATGTAGCTCTAAAAATCTCTGTAGTGTGACGTTCGTGGGGAAGCCTTGAACACCATTGTAAGGTACTATAAACAGAAAAGTAAACCATAAAAATCTCTAATGCTAACATTAGACAAGTAAAATCACAGCTACTAACTAAATAACTATGCATATCAATAAGCGATAATACACTGGCGATTATCCAAGCAAATAATAGGCAAATTCTAAACTCTCTGTACTGTACCTCTGTGTTCTTGACGGCATTCGGGACATTTGATCTGCAAATGAAAAGAATACCAAAATATATAAAACTTGACTTGATATCCAAACTGCCAAAAGGTTTACAGTCCAAAAATTATTTATAGGCTGAATAAAATAACAAGCTGTCCTCGTGCAAAGATAAGCAAAAGACATTTCAAGTTTTCTTGCGAGAAAAATCTCTGTCGGTTCCTTTGGCCCGGGTATCCTAGTAGCTAGTACGAACATAAATATACTAAGGATAATCCTTTCGTGACAAATTTTATGACACGACTATTTTCTGAATCTTCTCTTGTCAATGCACATAAGTTTGTCAAATCTAAAACTATGAAACTATAAACTATGCAAAAGAAACAGTGTACTATCTAGAAAAATGTGTTTTCTATGGCCACCTTGCATGAACTGATAGATATTTCAAGGTCCATTAAACGTCAAGGCTAGAAGCAATGCCCTCATTGTTTGTCCTCATTATAATTGCATACATGTGTTGTACTTTCTAAATGTACGAATAATTCAACGCTTCCTGCATTCCTGTCCCTTTTCTCATGGTCTATAGGACCTTGTTCTTGTTTTCCTTTGTAATCTCGGCAGCCATGACAGTTTGTCACTGCTGGCTGTCCAACTTCCTTTTACTTACGTCATTTTCAAGTGTCACCCAAAGATTTTTTCGGAGAAAATTCAATTTTCTTTTGTTCAGTACCTAGATATTTACTGATTAGATTGTGCTGTTTTCAGGCATTTGAGGTTACGACTGTCGGGTGGAAAATCATTGTGTAAGATTCCCAAATGTACAAGGTACAAGTCTCGAAAAATGCGCTAACAAAAATTGATTGTTTCCCAGTAATATTATACAGTTGAACACCTGGCCATTAGTTAGAGATTACGTCGATCGACCCGGACCAAGGGAGTTTTAGTTTAGTTAGAAAAGAGATAATTTGATCTTACCTGTCTCCGAACATAATCGACAAGTCCTTCCATACATGGCTCCATGCAAAAGGAGTGTTGGCACGGAAGAAGCTTCGGATTCCTATAGCGATCTAAACAAATGGCACAGGTGAGAAGCTGGTCAAACTGCTCCATTTTGTTGCGAATTTGGTTTTCCCCAGTCGTTTACTGTAGTAAATTATTCACAAATGTGATTTTACGGTCGTCTTCGTAGTCCAGCTCGTTTATCCGGTTTTTAACTTCCACTTTAGAAAATAAATGCTCAAAACACCACTGGAAAAGATTGTCGTCTCGTGTCTATGGATGGATTTTCTTGTTATACCTCTCCTACAATTACCAGTGGAAATACTTGAGAAATATTCCGTCGCCCAAGAGAACCAACATGTAACTGGATCGTCTTCAAGACGAAATAGAATCTTGGCTCAGTACCGGCTTCAATCTAAATATGGCATCGGGAAGACTATTTTTGGCTAACGACGGTGACGACGACCGGGATGCTAACCCATCGACTTGTGCTGGAGCTCATTCTTCTTGTTTTAACAGACGGCTCCCCCATCCGGTATATTCAATGATATGAATTCTCACACAAGGCACAGGCATACAGAACATAACATAACATTGACTAAGAAAATGTAAGCAAACGTAGCCTAATGGATGCAGAACAGAAAGTCTTTAACTTTTAAATGCAATGACCTAATCATATGCAAAGTACGGAAACACTACTACATTTTCCTGATGTAATGTAAAGTTATGTTCCAAGTTACATAGTTGTCTGTGCAATGTACTTTAACTACTTCCCTCTACTCCTACAATGTTCCCTGTTCACTATCTGACGGGATGTTCTTTTCCACCTACCTACAACTTACCTAAAACTCCTTCCACTTACTTTGCTTTTCTGGTAATACTCCCATGCATCAGCTCAGCTTCTCTCACACAATGCTAACTCTCACACTTCAACAGAATCCCGCAAAGTGTATGTACTCTCCGAATTTTACCTATGTCATTCTACTCAGTGCATTCCTCCAGACAAGAGATATGTATCTTGATAGTATATGACTGGAAGATGGCTATAAAGTATATACATACATTTTTAGTGCTCACGACTGTCTCACACAGTCACAATTTCACAATAGTCACCGAAATTATATTCTTTTCTTCTACCATCATATATCTGGAAGTACTACTCATATGACTATGACCTAATCGGTATTTACGCTGCTCTTTTCAGTCTTTCCTCTTGAATCAGGATAAGTCTGTGTGAAGGAGGATTACACAGACAATCCATAGTACTACAGTGCATCAATCTAACTTATACTTGAGTTAACTCGCAGTAGTAGTAGTAGTTCCCAACTTTCTGCAAACTATATGGTAGGTAATAAATATATTCCTCTGTGCCATAACTCAATTTCTATTAATACTCTCAAAGTCAAAGTAAGTTTTAACCTTTGATTTAAGGATTACAGATAAGTGGAAAAGAAAATGCAAATTGTGCAATATCATCTTTCAACGTAGAACAACTGTGGAACTTTATTCTGTGAAATTGAGTTCATTTCATCATATAATATAATTGCTATGTATATTTGATGGTGGTTGGTAGTGGTATGCTTTTTGGTATGTCATCGGAGATATTACTGACTTATCTTACTTACTCAGAGAGATCAGGGACTTTAAGTCAAATGAATGCCTTCTCTCACTGTCACAATCAGTTCCTCTGTCTCAAACAACTCAAAGAAGAAAGTACAATTCAATAACGACGGTGTTGACTAGCTTTTCTTCCACAAAGAATCCGTTTGAAAGCCTGACGAAACTCTGGGCTGAAAATTGTGTAAATGATGGGATTGCATGTGGAATTAAAGTAGCCGAGCCATTGGAAAGCGCTCATAACATAGTTGGGGATTCTATCTGTACAATATGCACCACAAAGGGTTAATCCCAAAGCCATCACAAAGAACGGGAGCCAACACACTACAAATGCTCCGGTTATTATCGCCAGCGTTTTGGCGGCTTTCCGCTCCCTTTTCGCTTCGAGTGTCTCCTTTTTCTTCTGCTCCTTACTTTTCCGGGATGAAGTCACTTGCAAAGGAGACGGCTCCACCTGCGGAACTGACAAATGCTGCTGGGGTTTCCCCAAGCATGGGCTGTTTTGCATAGGGAGTGAAATTTGATTATCTGAAGAGCCTGCAGATGGGTTGATACCCGTCGACTCCTCTTCACACACAATTGAAACCGGCTGATGTTCTAACTCGTGGTCGTCTCCCTCGTCGTCCACTCCCACTGGACTGCCAACCGCAGACTCCGTACTCGTCTCCACTGTGGCAGTGTGGCAGGATAACTCGTCAGAGAATGTCGTCGACATCACCAGTTTAGACGCTGTTGTTGTTGACACTGACGGAGGGATTTTATTGTTCTCCACTTTCGTTATTTTACCCACCCGATGTCTTATCCGGTTCCGAGCTGTTTTCCAAATTCTATAATACCAGCAGCAAACGGGCATCCATAAAACTTAACTGCGAAAATCTTTTCTCCCCTTATTCTTATTCATAGATATTGAGCTTTGTCTATGGATATTGAGATTGAGACACTTATAGAAATGAATTTTGTAGAAGCCATGCACAAAAACTATTCCTCCCACGAGACCTTTCGTTTTCTCTTTTACTTAGCATCTATATTTTAGAGCTCCTCTGTTTTCATCTGCTCTACAAGTTGACCTTTACTTTTCCTTTATTTTCAGGGGAACATCCGTTGATTAAACAAGATCTTTTAAACACCCTTTCTGAATACAGTGATAAAAGTTTAAGAGGAGACTATACACTCCCGGATTTATCATGACGAAATGTATTATGCATTCGGGGTCGGAGTAGATTTATTTATGAATCCCACACTCTATTGCTTATCGGTTGACCTTTCCCGCCTAGTCATTACTATTGATAGACATTTACAATCGCTAAGCTGAGAAGACAAATAAAAATAAAGTCCCCGTAGTAAATCCATTAACTAAGAGGAAAATCAAATATTGAGACAGTGGGTGAAATGACATACCGCCAGTAGAGGAGGAGAATGAAAAAGAGTGGGACGTAGAATGTGGCACAAGTGGCAAAGATCTGATATCCGACATCTTGACTGACGGTGCATTCCCCGGCTTGGATTCGTTCTAGGAACTGATCATCTTTCCATCCGAGTAATGGAGCTAGGGACACCATGGCTGCGACAAGCCATACCATGAATATCATCGTGTTGATCCGAGACTTGTTTCTCGTTCGGATATACTCGATGTCCGTCACTGCCCAGTACCTACGTAAGTTTAAGTCGAGTCAAGTCAACATGAGACATAATATATTATTTCTTTCTTTTGTGCTTCCTCTCCCTCCGTCTCCATCGCTCTATGTACTTATCCACTTTTCTACTTAGTATCCCACCCAATAGCAATTTAAGTAAGAAGGCAATACTTAACTTTTCTCACATACATATACTCACATACGCTTTTCTAGATCATAGCGTTTGATATAGAAAACTCTTTTTCTTTCGCTCATGATCTCCTTCCTTTTCCTTCTAGTCAACAGTAAAGAATTGGACCGTTTCTCTTCTATGTGTGAAAAATGCCCACACTTTGGCTTTGAAAGCGTTTTCCCATTACGCTTACAGACAGACACAGAACTAAAAAGGAGAGAGATCAACGAAGAGCCAGAGCTGCACAATAGCAATACTATAATATGTATTACGGAAAAAACTAATAGAATTCTCCCAGTGTCCTGAATTTCCCGTTTTCCACAGTTTCCAACTTAGTAGGATCACAAACATGCTACATTTACTAGTAAAATAGTTTTACAAGTTGGGGAAAGAAACTTACCGATCGACAGCAACAGAAAGGAGATGCAAAATACTGGCAGAGCAGCATAAGACATCCGCTGAAGTCCACATATCACAAAGCACCGGGCCAAGCATCCACTTATCGCTTATCTGCATAGGACGCAGCGCCCACCGAGAAAATCACCATTACAATAGCCGTGTTACAAGATTGATTACTCTCTTCTCTTTCCCAGCATCTCAACTTTCTCCCCAACTATTATTACACTGCAGTCGACGGGTTTTATATACTATGGAGAGAGTGATAATGTGCAAGTGTTCATAGGTATGTAGGTATACATTGTGTACACCGCCGATTCATTCTGTTTATATACAGATTTACGGAGATAGAGCGGTTCCAGGATGAGAAAGGAAATCTATTTAGATGAAGTCGGATAGCGGGTGCTCTGCAACAACGTTGTGGCCATCGAATTACTATTCTGTTTCGAATCTCCGACCAGAGAGACGTTGATATAATAGTTTAATAGCTACTTCTAGTACTTCATGTATAAATACTTGATACTGTAATAGATCTTAACGTTAATTTAAAGAATCCTACAAAGTTTTATCTACCTACGCTATGAACTCTACCCAATCCAGGGTAATATAGTAGAGAGTTATCGTTACCGTGTTTTTGTATCTCTCTGTATGCGTATGTATTGAATTCATGGGCATATACACAGAATTAAATATTCACTATATGGGATTCTGGGAATAATTCTGCAATACAAAGTCTGGGAAATGCCTTGAGTAGGCTCTCTTTTATCAACCCTCCATTTCTCTTGACTCGTTTAATTTTCTTTTTTCCTCTTAAAATACACAGATGACTGGGTTTTTACGTTCCTGTAACTTTGGATTGAAGGCA
The DNA here is from genome assembly GCA_019776445.1 of Tomocerus maximus. Taxonomy (NCBI): domain Eukaryota; kingdom Metazoa; phylum Arthropoda; class Collembola; order Entomobryomorpha; family Tomoceridae; genus Tomocerus; species Tomocerus maximus. Next base: position 20,002 of record JABASH010002397.1, read on the forward strand.
CTATCCTGGATTTGACATAAATTTATACGGTCACTTTATAAAGTTTCCTATATGAGTATAGTGTCAAGTATATTGTTTGGTTTATATATTTGGTTTATATATCATTTCGTACTTTATTTCAAGGATTGCAGGACCGTAGGTAGGATAGCTAATAGATACTTCTACAAGAAGGCCCGTTTATCTTCTTAGAAGAGTAACTTTCCCTGAAATACATTCATCCTCTCTGATAGTTACATCCGGATCTGAAATGGCCACAGGATACTTTCAATATAATTAAACTCAGACTGGATAAATGATTGTGGCTTAACAAAAAGCAATAACTTGTTTTCGGAGTCTCCTATGATTTGT
>JABASH010002398.1:0-20346 GCA_019776445.1 Tomocerus maximus
ATGAACAAGTACGTGTGACATTTTCTCAAATTGTTCTGCGTCAGAAAATTTCAAATACATATTAGTTTTTAAATAGCAATACTCATCAAAGCTGAGATGATTTACTTCAATTATAGGACTCTGTCTAGTAACCACTTTTCTAAATGGTATTTTCATGTCCCATTTACCTCAACGAAAACTAAATTACAAGTTAGGCTAGGGTGATTCAATTCAAAGGTCCAATAGAAAATCCAATCATATAAACAGGAGTTGACTGTGTACAGCATATACTTAATAATATTATAGAAAGGCGCTTCCAACTCATTCTGCCTATGGGTTCCAATTATATATTAAGTAAATGCTCAGCCAAAATATCAAAATATATTTTGACAACATTATTCACTTGACATTGACTTGTCTACATTTTTGCTTTAGGTGTGTGTACTATCCTGATTCTATCTAAAGAATTGTACCTACACAACTGCGCGATACGAGTGATTTTGTTGCTTACCGTTTTGACACCAATTATTAGTATCCCTGCGTTCACGATTGTTGTTAGGTTGATAAACAAGTAAGCCCCTAGAAGACCTTTAAGAGTAGAAAACAGATTTCAGTTAATCTGATTAACTTATTGAAATTAGTGTTAAAACGATAAAACCCAAATTAGGAAAATGAACTCTTTTCATTTTCTTATTATTGTTATACCTTTGATTGGGGTAGAAGGCGATGAAGAGAAAGAGTAGGCAATCCACTCCATTATATTTATTACAATCGACAAAATCCCAAACATCTTAAAAAAGGGTAAACACAAAGCATTGATATAAGTACCTGCGTATTATTTGTATGACAAGTCAAACAAACCTGTCAACATGGTTAAGTACTGTAGTCTTAAAATACCAAATTGCATATTTAGGGACTGCGTTATTCACTATTTGCAAGGTACTATTCTGACCTGAAAGATTACACAGGGCACTTACACATTCTACGGTTGAAGTTAAGAAAATTCCTTTCTCCAGTGGAATGTTTCCACAAGGTTGCTTCAAACTGATTGGCACACGGTGCATATTTCTTCGGGTAATAAAATCCAAATTGTGGGAAATGGCAATAAAAGTTGACAAACGGGGTGTGCAAAGAAAGATATGTATTAAAATGATATTAAACGAATCTATATTCCATACGTAGTCGCGTATTGCATATACTGTAAGTAATATACTGGTGCTCGATATGCAGTTTGAAATAGGTAATTAGTATGTAGCTACTATAATATTTGCATGTATTATAACTATATAATATTATGTCAGATTTACCACAAATGGCTAATGTCAGCTCTAACGAATGAAGCCCACAATTTAGGATACAAAATATAGCAAAAGTGATATAGAGTATGAGTAAGTCCATGTTAAATACATTACTGGATTTGTCATTACTCAAAACCATTTCTGACTGTTGTGCCTAGAAAACATTTATTAACCCTATAGAATCGACACTATATCACTATACATATTATTCATACGACTATATATAAAAGGTAGCGTTTTAGGAACATGCTAACCCGCCTACTACTGCTGTATGCTAATTTTTAACTAATTGTTACATAATAATATTCATATGATAATGAATTGCTAGTTAGTTAGCGATTATACTTATGCAGTTGTCTACTTGTTACTCTATACACTTATTACTTGTATAAAACCGCAAGAAATTTCCGTGTAAATTACATTGGCCAAGATGTTTCATTTTCTTAATGTGCATGTGCCTTGTAAGACAGTGTATTGTAGTTCCAGCCCCAGTGATAGACACAGAGTACATGAGGAATGTTTGTGCTGCAATTGCAAATGAGGAAAACTTGGCAAATAATGATTAGCGGGATTTATGCAACGATGTTATCAAACTGACAAACAGTTCACTCTCATTCTCGTACAAATAAAGCTATGAAGAAGTTAGAAATAATTTCATTTTCCCCGTTTGGATTCCTAGAAAGAATGAGATAATGAACTTGCATGAAGTTCTTGAGTCCAATTATCTGGTATACGGTGAACTGATCTAAAAAGGAAAAGGTGAACTGTTCTAATGACAAAGATGAATTGCTCCTATATCAAAGGTGAACTGCTCTATAATAGTAAATCCTGATGAAAAAGATCTTTCCTAATTCAATCAATTTCAGGTTTTCTGCAGATTGTACTTGTTCATTGAAAAGCTTTGCTTAGGAGAAAACAAGTGGCACTTATCACTGAATCCCAAAACTATTGTCAACTTTGTCATTGGGACAAATCACCTCTGTCATTTTATATGTATTGGTTTCAAACCAGTTCAACTACATCTACAACAATTTATCTCCACACTTGAGAAAGTAAAGTAAATGTTATACTATCCACTCTTAAAATGTACATGGAAGTGAGTTAGTCTTTTTGGGGTTTTTGGGGATTTCATATTCATCGGCCTAGAGCTAATGCATATGCATGGGTCCTTAGTCCTTAATATATACATGTATATGTTACGGAAAGTAAATCCTTTGATATCTAAAATGTAAAAGAAGCCAAACGAAATTCCTTGCGTTTGTAGTCAACTAATAATTAAAAAGTGTGTTGCACGTAAACATAGGAATTTATGAGTCAGTGTTTATAAAAAATCAGAGAGCGCATGCAAAAGGAATTTGCATAAAATTACTCCAGCGTTATGTTAGAGTGAAGTATCCAAGCGGTAATTCTTTTGATATTGTGTAGAATAGTGTATGAGAGCTGGTTTAATGTCGTGGTCCGCCTGACTTGTTGAAAACCAAAAGCATCTGACGATGGAAAACATTTAATAAAAGATGACAAATAGGAGTAGTCTGTGTGGTTTCGTTTGAATAAATTTTCTTTAACAGTGTGCTCTTTTGATATACAGGTATGCTGAGTACAATGAGTTCTGAAGCGTCGGTGTTGATACTCGCTCTGATCACTATGGACCGTTATTTAAGCATTGTGAGACCTTTTGCTGAGAAAACCACATCGTTGAACACAGCAGTTGGAATTTGCATGATATTATGGATCCTCTCCTTTCTTCTTTCCTACTTACCCCTCTCTGGACTTTTTTTCGACTACTTCGGCTCGGATTTTTACACTGGAAATGGACTTTGTCTTCCTCTTCACATCCACAATCCATTTGACCCGGCATGGGAGTATTCCTTTGTTCTTTTTGTCGTTCTCAACTCAGTTGCATTCATTTTCATTTGTTTTGCCTACGGAAGGATGCTTGGCATCATCCATTCCTCATCTCTAATGGTCCGCAGCTCAAAACAAAGCCAAGACAGACTCCTGGCTAAACGTTTTGCACTTGTGGTCATCACCGATTTTCTCTGCTGGGCTCCCGTTATTATTGCCAAGGTCGTGGCTATGGCAGGTACATCTTTTCATTACCTTAACTTGTTTTAAAATGTTCTATACAATTTTCCAACGATTTCTTTTACCATTTTGAAAAAGATGTGGTAGTAAAAGTAAGTTTTCTACATCCCTGCTGCTTTATGGGCTATAAAATGGTGGTTTGAATTGAAGATTATGATAGCTATTTAACGTTGGCCATTTTCCTTTCCCGCCTTTCTATTGTCCTTAAGCAGAGCCTACTTAGAATCATTGTGACATTTTGACATTTCATTGCCACTAGCATTAATTGCACTCTAGAGACCATAAAGTTGCCTTCCCTGGAAATGTAACAATTTGAAACTAATTTTTGAAGATAGCATTTGTTATGCATAGAATTAAATGAACTATTTATTGTAGGAGAAATATTTTAATTTATGCGAACAAGGAATCTTTTGATCTAGAATTAAATTACCACTGTATACTTCAAATGGTGTGCTTTGGTTGGTATTTACCTATCTATGATCTTTATTTCCTTACTAAAATCTTTATTCCAGGGAAACCGATTCCATCAGATTTATATGCTTGGCTGGCTGTTTTTGCACTGCCGGTGAACGCGAGCATTAATCCGATTCTTTACACAGTCACGACGAAATTATTTAAGCAGCAGGTATAATTGTTTTTAGTATTAGTTATCTTCAGAGATGATTTCTCATACATAAATTATGAGATGAAATAATTAATCAAAATGATAGTCATTAATAATTGAGTAACAAGCGTTTTTATTGTGGTAATCAGATAATCAAAATGACATCTGGGTTTCGTAAAAAATGGACCTTGCGAGGAACACCTTTTGATGATTCTACAGCATCCATGTCAATATTTAGAAATCGAACACAAAGGGTAATGTTCTTCCAATATCCAAAGGTCCTTTCTTTTTTTCTCAAATCGTTTGTGTTGTTGCATTGTTCTTAATTTCTCCGACCCATTCTCGACTGAAGATTAAATTTTGGGTTTTAACAATTGTATTTAGCAGACACTTACGACATCGATGAACCACCGCTCTTGCAGAAAAGGAAGTCATCCTCTCCAAGTTCATAACATACAAATGCACACAATAAATTTACATACAAGCGCAAGTGCAGCAGTTGTTGGAGCTGAGTCGTTGAACGGACAATTTCATTCATCGAAATCTTATGATATTATTTGCACCACTCAGACTTGAAACATCGATGACACTTCCAACTAGCATATTTCAAATAATTTGCATGCAAATAAGTAATCATGCATTTAAACTACGAAAGGTTAACTGCACAAAAATAATCGGACTAATCAGCTACACATGACTCTTATGACTATTGCATGCTGATGCTGAGCAGGTCCATTGTGCAAAACATACTTGGTAGCTAAAACTAGGTATTTCTATTTACTCAGACACATTCTGTCATCATTGTTCGTACCTGATTTAACAAATATCTGTTTCGAAAGCATTAAAAAACTTTATGTATTTATCTAACTGCATTAACATTATGACACATTTATTAGTAGTTATGCAGTAGAAAGAACTCATTCGAGTTCTCATACTGTAAAGTGTATTTATGTACCTCAAAGATCATTTATTAGTATGTGTTACATAGTTACATTACATATAAGTGTAGAAATCAATACTCAAATAAATCGTGGAAACTGAAGATTTAATTGAATACTGAATTCAGTGGGTTTAATTTCATTATGTATTCCATCATGCACTATAATATTATCTAATATACCATATGTGATGTGATATGCGATACTGGTAATAATCATTTCTCAGACCCTCGCATCAGTCTAGATTACCAGCGTTTCAATCAATTATGTACAAGTAAACTTAATTTGTCCATGTACCCGGTCCTCATTGCATTTAATTTCAGTAATATTGCGCTATATACCTACAAAGGGTTGAAACATGTGAACAAAATTTCATTTATGCTCTTGATTTGTACCATGCAATTCGGTTTCAGATAACATACTTTCATTAAGTATATGTTAACCTATTTAATTACTGATGTAGGTAAACTTATACCTACATATCCTATAATATTTATGCAGCAATCAAATTATGTAACAAAATAGATAGTATATTATGCGTGTCAAAAAGATTAGTTTATTAATTACAAATTAGAGATACTTCATGTTTGATTGATGTTCTGACAAATCTGCAAACCTGCGAGTAAAGCAATGGGGTAAACATAATCTCATAAAAACACTTCAGACTTGAAGTGAGACTTGTCTATATATATGACTATCTATTTCCATGCATGTGCACCGGTATAAAATTGAAATTGTATTACGTTCTTTCGGCAGTTTTGATTGCGCTTCAGTCAGGATTAGAAGTGTCGATATTTTTGTAATACCCAGATGGAGAAATTAATTTTCTTAGGGGTATTTTTAGCTTTGGCCGGCTGTGCCATCAGCAGTCCTTATTCAGATTTTAGAAACATCTCCAATCGCCCAAATGCAGTGGAATCCTTCAATAATCCAATATTAGATTTTGTTTCACCAGATCCACAAATCCTTTATCATGAGGGCTTCTACTACATGGTTTTGTCCTCTAATATCTGGCCTTTTGTCAATGGAGGGATTCTCATGTACAAGTAAGTTTGGGAAACTATCTACATATTTGAGCTACTTATTTACACCTAAAATGCTAGTATAATTACTGATATAGTAGATTCATCTCTATTAATCTGTATTCTATGCTGATAGGAGTAAAACACTCACTGACTTCCGTGGAGCCCCCGTAAAAATGGTTTACCACGTTCCTCAAGGTTTAGCAAATCTATGGGCCCCGGAGCTCCATTCAATACGAGGCAGTCTCTACATCTATTTTGCAATGGATGATGGAAATAATGACAACCACAGAATGTACGTGATCAGGGCTGATAATCCATCTGATCCAATGGAAACAACTTGGTCTCAAGAAAAAAGGTAAATATTACAGTTGAAAATTTTCACTTTATAAAATTAAATAGCCAACATCATTGCTTTCGATTCCGGTGAAAGCAATGTTGAAACTTTCAATCAGAGGACGAAGTATTAAAATTGAGCATTAATGTTCCATAGGATGTACACCCAAGATGATGTCGACTATTGGGCAATTGACGGGACTGTTCTTGAGTACAGCTCGGGTCTTTACTTCATTTGGTAACAACTTTATTCACAAATTAGAAAAAAATTGTTACTTATGTAAGCCTCGTATTGTACATAATCATATAATTATAGGTCTGGATGGCCAGATGTTGGAGTTGGATCACCACAAAATCTTTACATTGCCCCTATGAGGTAGGTACCTAATATTATTCATTACTTTCAGTTAATTACTTAATTAGTTAGTATGCAATATTTAACTTAATGTTTGTTGGCAGCGATCCAATGACGATTTCAGGAAAAAGAGTTTTACTTCGAGAACCGAAGTTTGACTGGGAAGGGCCATTTACTTTGGAGGGTCCATATATTCTCCAAAGAGCAGGTCGTGTGTTCCTAGTTTTCTCTGCAGATTCTACGTGGGGTCCGGATTACTGTTTAGGAATAATGGGTAAAATTTTAAATTATCAAACTAAAAACTAATGTAAACTATCCAAAATTTCACTACTAAATACAATTTTAGGCCTGGATAACATGCTTGATCCACTGGACGCTAATAATTGGTGGCATAACAATGATGGTTGTGTTTTCTACCGAAACGACGAAGAAAATGTGTTTTGCACCGGGCATGCGGCATTTACAACTTCTCCAAGTAAATTAGAGCATTTATCTTCTACTTTTAAATAATGGATTAGCCCCAGTTCAAATTTTTGGATCTGAGATATTGTGGATAGATGGACTTGAAACGTGGATTGTATTCCATGCAACCAACGACGTTAATGATCCCGGGAGAAATAGAGTGGCCAGGGTGGAAAAATTGGAGTGGGATGACGACAATGCTCCCATATTTCCACGTCCTTCTGGAGACTCCAGGGCTTTGAGAGTACCAGGAGGCCAAGTTCAAGAAACTTTCTCTAACCCCGTAATTGACGGTCTTTCTGCCGATCCAATGGCTATCCGCATTGGGGAAAATTACTATTTTGTAACTTCTACTAACGGAGAAAGAGAGCTAACTATTTTAAAAAGCCGTTGGCTCACAGATTTTCGAAATGCAGAAAGAAGTATTGCTTATGCCGCTCCTCCAGAACATTCGAACGTTTGGTATAGAAAAAAATTATAATTCTACATTTTATTTGCCTTTCTATTCTGCAACTAAATCAAAAAATATTTTTTACAGGGCTGCTGAGATGCATATGATACGAGGGGAATTGTTCATGTATTTTACACAAGGTATAATATTATTATATATCACTATGATATTATGTGTATAATATGGTATAATATCCAAGGTATAATATGTGTGATTTTTTTAAAGACGGAAACGGGCAAGCTCACCGTAATTACGTAATTAAAGCAAATAATCCAAATGATCCGATGGCAGGATGGTCGGCACCGACAAGGTATAAACTATAAACACGTAAAAAATTAGCCCTTGATATATGATGTCGTTGTCGATCTTCGATATATTTAATTCGTTGATGATGTCTTAAAATATTATAATTGCAGGCTGATGCCAAATGACGATCACTTTTCCATTGATGGCACAATTTTACAGTATGGAAATGGTCAACTCTACTTTATCTTCTGCAGTGTGGATGATGGGGTTCCCATGAGTCTTTACATTGCTCCTATGAGGTACGTATATCGTCCGTTTCATCCTAAGTCTGCTTTACAATTACAATTTATTCAGATTATTAAATGTTGGACTAGAGCAATTAAACTAATTGATATATTTTCAGTGATCCGATGACTGTTAGTGGAGACCGGGTTCGTTTGCGATCTCCTCATTCAGAATGGGACACTCAAGGTGGTGCGGTCAACGAGGGACCTTTTATTCTGCAAAATGCAGAACGAGTGTTCCTTGTATTTTCAGGATCGAGTACGTGGAACCCAAATTACTGTCTTAGCATGATGGGCATTGACAATTTAAGAGATCCTCTAGTAATAGAAAATTGGTGGGATGATCTAGACAAGTAGGTACCATGAAACAAAAAGCTATTATAATACGTACATAATACTTTTAATTAAAAGTTTTGTGAATATTTTCTTTTCAATAGATGTATGTTTTTCAAAAACGAAGAAGAAGATATCTACTGCACTGGACATGCCGCTTTTACTACATCTCCAGGTACTTACTGTTAAGTTTATTTTTCGTAATTAGAATAAATATAAGTGCAATAATAATATCGACAAATAATTACTCCATTACGAAAAGGAATGTTAGCAGTAAAGAACATACTTATAGAGGTTCAGCCATATTATATACTAATGAAAAGGTTATTAATTTCGATAAGAACTCATTAAACGATGGATGTTTCAGATGGTTCCGAGACTTGGATGTTATACCATGCTACAAATGACCCGAACAGTAACGAGCAGTCTATCAGAGTTGCTCGAGCTGCCAGGATAACTTGGGAAGAAGATCACGCACCTAAATTCCCAAGACCTACTGAACAGCTGCAAATAGCCCCCAGTGGACAACCACCTAGGATTTGATTCTTAATATTGTTTGACACCTTTTCAAATTACTGTCCGCATTACATAGCAAATGATTCATAATCTGAAATTGGAAACGGTTTTCAAACATTTATTTTATATAAGTACAAGTATTTTTTATTAAATATCAAGAAAATTTTATGAATATTGTACAATAAAAAACTTATTTCAATATCAAAATGTGATAATTTTGATAGTGTGATTTTTGTCTCAAAGTTTTAGAAAATATCAAGAGTTGCATCATGAAAAAGGTTTCTCGGTTTCTGTATAGTAGAATATGTAGCAGTTACAAGTATAAGGAACATCGAACATCTCATTTACAGTTTACTATAACATGGGTTTGTACTTGTAGTAGGAATCTACTAAGGCATTTTTTTCAACTTCCCCAACTTGCCTTGTAAACCAGACTTAAGAAACCACAACTTTCCATATTCAACTTTCCAGAAGTTGAATATTTAATTTTTAATGTGGAAATGAATTACTTATATTTCTGTTATGTTAAAATATCTTGGAAAAATCAACGCGAATGATTAATTACTGACAATTGGTGCAACGGTAATATGTAGAATCCTGAACGAAAACAAAGCACAACTCAAAACTCAATGCAATCTACTAATTCAGAGAACTACATGGACTAACTAAAGGAAATTATGGTCATTTTGGTTTCTGTTTCTGATTATTATATTTATCTACACTTGTTTCAGTACCAAACCAACTGACTCACAAGGACCTGACTCCCTGAATCACGGCAGAAAGAGCAGGATAAATAAGTTTTGATTTTTAATTGAAGTTAAAAACAGCTAACGATTAGGCTTTACCACTATCTTCCGGATGTACATACATAACTTACATTTAGGGATGGCATTGAATGCAAAATAATATTAAGCAGAAAAGAATTAATCATCATGAATCGACAATTTAATTTGATCAGCAAATGCTACATTCATTTTTCGTTGTCACTGCAAGAATAAGTTTCAAAACTTAACTGTCGTCAATCGTGATTAAATATGGATTCGAAAGAAGACGGAGCATTGCGAAGAGAAAGTAAGAGGGCGACTTTTGAATCCGATAAAGCCACAAGCAGGGATGAGGATGGCACTTGGTTGGACTATGGAAGTTATGAAAGGGCCAGTACTAATAAAGTTGTGGAGGCTTTAGACAGAAATCGGAAGATGAGAAGGCATTTTTCAATCATTGAAATCACAGAAGATGACTTAGATGACACTGGATCAACAAAGTATGAAAATGCAGATAAATACTGATATTTCATTATTGTTAAGTTGTGTATAACCCACATTAAAAGTAAATATTAGGAATGTAAATGGAAGTTAGCATTGTACATAATATACATACTCATATATTATTACTGTCTTCTCCGTCATTATGTTAATGGAAACTTTCAACGGGAATTTTTCTATTCACGATTAAAATTTTGATATGTGAAATTTTTGAAATTTTAATTAACCTATACTGTATTATATTGTTAAAGGCTTATATTATGTTGTAGTTCTATACTTTCTATTTCAACTTTCATTTTTTGTCCAGAAAACCACAAGCAAATACCTTCTTCAGTCGCGCGAAATCAATTGAACTGAAAGTCATTGAGAGTGAGACCGAGTTAAAATCAAAACCGTCTTTATATGGAATGCGAAATGGAATTTGGGGAAACCAAAGTTGGTCTTTGGATTCGAAAAATTTGCACCCGGGGGTAGCAGAACTGCTAGAAGCTGCAATGACAGGAAAAACCAATGAAATCAAGGATCTTCTGAATGAACAAAATTCTTCTCGAGACTCAAATATCAATTTTGATGCAGTTGACCTCGTTGGCAGAACCGCATTGCATTTTGCAGTGTACAACAATCACTTTGAAACTGCAAATCTATTAATCAATCAAGGTTTTTCCATCACAACATATATAAGTTAATATATAAAATAGGCTTAAATGTTTATCGCATGTAAATATCCCATTCAAGGTGTGACCGTTGATATATGGGACCGGGAGAAAAAAGCTACACCCTTGATTTGTGCTGCTGCTATTGGACAAATCGAGCTTGTAGAACTGTTACTGAATAACGGAGCGAAGGTCAACAACGGTTATGACCGAGGAAATACAGCACTTCTATGGGCTGCAAAATCAAGAAATTTTGATTGCCTTAAAAAGCTATTAGAAGTTGGAGCTTTGCAGAATACTCCGGCAATGTATTGTGAAACTCCATTACATGTGGCTGCGTCTAATGGAGATTACGAAATTTTGAAATTGCTTCTGGAAAATAAAGCTGATATCATGCTTCGGACGGTAAAAATTATTAATACCTACTCCAATTATATTGTATTGAAACAGATTTTATCATTTTCCTTCCCGTTTTTATTGAAATATTAGGGCGATGGAAGAAACACAGCTTTGCATTTAGCAGCCCAAGAATGTAACACATCCTGTTGTAAATTGCTTTTGGATTACGATGCCAAGATTGATACTCAGAATAAGAAAGGGGAAACTGTCTTACATATATCTGCTTTGAAGGATTTAGATACGGTTCTACTTCTCCTGGAACACGGAGCTAGTGTCAGTCTAAAAGACATGGAAGGACGCACTGCATTATTTTACGCAGTTGAAAAATCTAGCAGAAGTAAAATGAAATCTTAGATATTAAAAATTATTATCATAAACACATATATCTGCCCGGATAACCTGTGAATTTTTTTTATTATTTTAGACTCCTATGCTGAGGAATGTGTCGCTGCCCTTATAAGAAACAATGCAGATGTCAATTGTCAAGATAATCTGGGCTTGTGCCCCCTCCATATAGCGGCTATAAAAGGTTAAATCATTAAGCTTTGTCGTAATCAATTTTTGGATCTTTAGTTTTGAACAAAGTATTGGTCATTGCTGGTAAGTAATTATGTCAATGAATTCCGTTCTGATTTAATATATTATCTGTATTTACGTGCACAGAAGCGAAGGAGTGTGCATCAATCCTTATAGAGAACAACGCAGATGTTTCATTAGAGTAAGCCTGGGGCTAACTTTTTTGTTAATAACTCTAATACACCCCAAATTTAGTGAAGTTTAATTAGCACTAACAGTTGTAAATTTGGGAAGGTCTAAGACAGGTACAAGTGTTCTGTCGTTGATGCTAAGGAAAATTCCAGATACAATGAATTACATTAAAAAACATTTGAATGATTCCGTAATCGTAATGAAGGACACGAGTGATTCTAGCTGTAAAGTAAAGTTGGATTTCAAGTGAGTTTGTGATTTTAAATGCTTTTATTATAATTGATTCAGTGATAAACACGATTCACTGCGGGTATTAGTACGTAAGAGATTTATAAATCTTCCTAAATTTGTAAAGAACTATTACACCAAATGGTTGCTTCCAATCAATGTATCCAAAAAATCAAATAAAGAAAGGGAAAGATGTCGAGAAGACAAGTTCCTTAATCTACCGAAAAGAATCGGGGCTCATTAAAAGTTTTCTCAGTACAGGCCAGAAGGAAATTCTTTTACATCCACTTGTGGAGGCATTTCTAACTTTGAAGTGGAAAAAAGTTAGAAGGATTTTCTATTTTGGATTTTTGCTAAAGGTATTCTTATTATTTAATCATAAATCTATTTTGATTGTACTTTCCCTGGCATAAATTTTTATGTACCTACCTAAATATATAGTTATTATATATTATATAATGATGATGCAGGTGATCCTGGTTTCTCTTTTTTCCTTCTTTATGGTGTATTTGTACGCAATATGCGTGGACCCCGTGGAGGACACGGTCAATGGGAATAAAACAGATAATGCAACAGGAACAGGTATGGGCTTGAGTAAGAGCGATTAGAGTAAAAAGAAATAATCTACTACATCCAGTACAACTCGGCTATGTGTCCATAAATAAACATTCTCACATTTGTACATAAATAAAATGCATGTGTATTAAAATATTTTAATTAGAGTATACTCGCAGAGGTAATTGCCTTTCAATTCCTGTGTGGGTTACCATTTGGACTCTCGTCGTTTGCATAGCAGTAATTCTCATAGCCCAAGAGTTGACTCAACTTTTCCAGTATTTCAAAGCCTATATCACTTACATAGAAAGTTGGGTTTTTTGGGTCTTCATTATTAGTTTGTGTGTCACTTGCGAATTTCTGCCCTGGGATGGAAGCAATTTTAAACAGAAGAATTGGCAACAGGCTTTCGCTGCAGTAAATATCTTTGAATTGCATTTTTAATTTACATTTGATTTAAGAAATGAATATAACTTGACATTCAGTAGCAATAAATGAATGTTCTCTTTTCTTTAGGTCAGTGTTTTCTTAGCTTGGATTTTCATTTTGCTGCAATTAGGAAAGTTCCCATCGTCTGGAACTTTGGTCCAAATGTTTTTTAAAGTAAAATAATTATTTTCCTAACCCTAGAATACCATTTTAAGATTTAACAACTTATATTTTAGCAGTTATTTTTAATTTTCAGGTGTTTTATAATTTTGTTCAATTTTTTGGAGCTTTCTTTTGTTTCATAATGGCATTTGCTCTGGCGTTTTACATTCTTAATCCAGTAAGTATTTATTGGTTTCCGATGTTATGAATTATTTATAATTTATACCTTCAAACAATACAATACAGACAAAAAAAATTTCAATAACAGGTTGATAGTAAGCATCCCTACTTGTCGTTTGCCAAAACGATTAGAATGATGGCAGGATATGTTTCACCGGAAGACTTACTAGTTAATATAATAAAACTTGGATTAACATATTAATTTGCCATTACAATTATGTATTGATGTCCTTATTTTGTTTTTAAGTTCAAAAGCAAGTTCCCAATTGTTGCTCAAATACTGTTTGCAATCTTCGCGGTTACAATTGTAATTGTTCTTATGAATTTACTCGTTGGTTTGGCTGTTGCGGATATTCAGGTAGGCACTTCGGGCGTTTATGCTATGAAATTAGTATTATTCCACTGATATTCCCCGGTATTTTTTATAATGGTATTTGCAGGGAATGTACAGAGATGCAAGATTACTTCGATTGTCCCAACAAGCTGCCTTAATATATCATTTAGAATCGAGTTTCCTGTCTCCTTTTGCATTACGCTGTATGCCAAAAACATTTGCATCGGCTATCAAGAGGAATATTTTAATTTTGCCTTACCTTCGCAAGTAATCCACCATTTTTCAGTTTACTATTTCAATTCATTTTTACTTGCAATCTGGTCTTTAACAAGGGTTACTGTTTCTGAAATCGTCCATGAAAATGGAACAACAGTAGAAAAATGTCGAAACAAATTAAAAAATTAATTTTATGGCTCTTCTCCTTATGCATTTACAATTCTAGCAGATAAAAAGTACTGAATCCACAAAATTCTCCGTTAATTTTCATATTATAACAGTGGCTGTTACCATTTCAAACCATACGATTACCGAGATGTTGACTTACCCGAATATCTTAAACTTTCTTCATTAAAAATTGTGAACACATCTGGGACAGATATAAACAACGACGGTCATCTCAAAGAATTTGCAAGCCCGGTTTTGAATGATGTCCTGGGGAAAATAAACGAAATAGAAAATAAATTGGACAATATAGTTAAAAAGCTTGATTCTTTGTCAGCTGAAACAAAGTAATTATGAGAAAAAAATATGTAATAGGTATTTCATGTTAATTTTTTATTATTAAAAACTGCATTGTGTATTTAGTATAACTAACCACATTAACTAAAAATGGATTTTCTAACATTAACAGATGAAGAATTATTCAACTTCAACTGTTAGTCACCTCCTTTACAGTATTATTATAATAATTTGCAATTTGTCTACCGGCAGAGGGTAGACTTCTATATATTTATATATTAATTAATTGTATTTTTCATAAAGTTTAAAGTAAGAAACTTATTTAAGATTATAATATATTTGTTCTTCAATTTTTGTCGATGATTACTCGTATTGGTTGATATCAATAAAACAATCACAATTCCATATTGATGACATGCACAGTTCCACATTACGGAAGTGGTCGACTCTACTTTAACTTTTGAATTGTAAACGAAGGAATTCCCCTAATTTATATTTATTATTTATGCAAGTATTTTTACATAGTATTAGTAGCAATATAGCAAGAATAGTAGGTGCTTTATTTTCATCTCAACATTTTGGTGGTCAAAAAACCAAGAGCAAGAGCTGCGTCATGTTCGTTGAAAGGCTTATAAGTGAAAATGACGTCTCAACATGGATTTGACTGAGAAAGCTGAAGAGCTGTAAAAAATTTAATGATGGTTAGTGACATTTTTAATAAAATAACGTACATATAGTCACTGATGAACATAATCTAGCAACATCAATCAAAATCAATAGGCAAAACAATAGTAAGGGAACGACAGGCAAAGATGAGAAATGATTTATAGTGCTTTGCATGACAAGGATCTGCTTTAAACACATTCTTGTACAACATGTCATCTTTATAAAAAAAGATTTGAGTAGATAAATATCAAAAAACGTTCATGATTTATTCTGAGGCTATAATGTAGTATAGTAGGTGTACTAAGAAATAAGTAAAAATAAGTAAGATTCTTACATGGATCACATCTTTGTGCGCATTTTAAAGTACAAAGATTTGAGTAGGTGATTCCTGTAATATTTTATAACAAGGTTATGAGTATATTCACATATTCCTAAGAAATTAATGAGAGAGTGAGTTCATAAAAATGTATATTGGCAAATTGTACCGTTACTGCCACAGACAGGAGAAAAAATGAAAGTACAAATGCATGGGTCTGAGTCACATTTAGTTGCCTTTGATGGAGACTCAGGAAGTGTTTGAATAGATTCACATGGTCCGTTGTGAACTACTGTTATTTCTGAAAAGTAATTTTTAATCATGAACAAATAAATCTTCGAATCATTTAACATGTAAGTTTTCGTTAATTTTACACAAAGATTGTACTGCCAGACCAAGTCTTATTCTAACTACTATTAAGTGGTTGTTCTTTTGTAAAACTATTCAATATACTTAATTACGAAAGGTAGGCATCCAGCCCAGCAAGCACTAATTTCGTAATATGTAATTGCAATGCACACACACCTTGCACCACCTTGGATGCCCAATTGCGCATTTGGTCAGTCCGTTCTAAGACGGCGGATGACGAACTTCCAAAAATCAAGTTTTTATGTAGAAGATGCTCGAAGAATAATGTTTCAGGCTAAAATCATTTACTACTGACTACTGCTTTACTTTAATGGCAGAACATTACCTATTTATATGCAATTGCAGTTTTAAGTTTTTGGCCTTCGCTAAGGAAGGTACGGCTACAAGGAACGTTTATTTTATATAACAAACTTACCTCTAGGACAATGTTTATTGTAGCAATGGATGGCACATTTGTTTCGATAAGTCAGTCCATTAGAAGCGCATTTAAAATCTCTAGGTTTCCTTAAGCAATGACATGCAAATCTAGAGAAATAACAGCGATCTGAAAATGAAAGCTTTGGTGTTCTTGCTGTTGAAATATTTTCTGCAAGCACAGAGCTATTAACGACCTGGTAATTGAAGATACAAAATAGTGCAGAACACAAACTGAATTTAAGAAAAGTGTTCATGGTTAGCTTTTTGTATTTTTGAATCCCCAATATTAATTATTTTTATGTAGTTGGTACAAATAGCAGTGCTATGTCTGCAGAATATCTTTCCTTCCTTTTCTACATTTAACTAATCACCAATGGAATAAAACAATAAATACTACTTATACTACTACAGTTTGGCTCAAACTATTTGTAATCTCTCGCGATTGACGTCATCAGAGGAGGACTGCATATACATCATAGTAGGAGAGTTTGTTTTTCGACAATTTGAATTATCAGTAAAGTCACATCCGTTCCTATTAATGTTATTAATGTAATTTGTCTATCTGGCTCATCGAACATAGTATAAGTTGACAATTATATGTTTATATATTATTTATTTACTACCTATAACTTTGTTATTAGTGAAGTGTGAAAGTGACCTAATGATAACCCATAGGATGCATATAATAGCCAATTCATGTTTCACAGTCAATAAATTAGAATGAGTATTTTTACAAACAAAACGTGATAAAGTTATGCATGAGTAATGTTGAAGTGAGAGATGTTCTCATCAAAATCCGGACTGTTCGCACTGTAAATCATATAAAGTATCCTTTATCCTTTCTGTCATTGATTTTCATATCTCCTAACATTTCCTGGTGACATCCTTGAATGTCTGTTTCTGAATATTTGAATGCCCAAAGTTAAACTATGTACAATACAATCTAATTATGATCACATAATACATAGGATTAGTATAAGAATTTGTGAAACAGTTTTTAGTATTAAAAGTGAAATCACTGATCCAGACATAAATGACTTAATATTATTACAGTCGTCAGATAAGTGTCTCTTGAATGGATATCTCAAGCCAAAGGAAAGTTTGTCCTTTAGTAATCCAACAAAGTTAAGACAAAGTCAAGTGTCTTTTCATTCAGTTCAGTGTTAACAGATGCGCTGTTCTTGTTCCCAAATTCCGAACTCGAATTCCTTTGTTGGAGTAGAAAGAGAACTTTCTTTTGTTCTGGAATTCCCATTCAAGTGATACTTATTTGAAAACTGTAATGCGAATGTAACTATTATAGTCAAAGAAAACGGTTTGATTTATTCAGTAGTAATATGGTTTAATAATAGCCTTTACTTTATCGACTACACACTCATCTCATGTACTAGTTTGTACTTTATGCAGAAGTTATACATAATATACTTATCTCAACTATATTACTGAAACCTTATAGTTAATGAAAATGATATATTTTACTTATGCAATGACAGCAGTGATGATTAGTGATGGTATTAGATGACCACATATGGTCATTAAAACTTCATGGTGAACCATGCAAATATAGTTACTTACTTCCAATATCAAACGGAATGATATTTTAGTTGCTTCATATACTAATTTTTTAGTAAAAAGAAAAGCATACTTGGGACAAAGTTATAATACTAAGTTTGGTAGAAATTAGTTATAAGATATTATTATGGGAAATGTAGAAATATTTGTTCATGTAAGTAGTGTACTGTATAAGGATCTAGTTTAAGTGTAGCAATAAATATATATCTAACAACGAACAAAGATAAATATTTTTTGTTGAGATCTTGAGGCCAAAAGTTCATCATCAACTATGTAAGCTTGGATTTTTAAGTACAATCAGCATTTTGTCACACCATACTTAGCTCTAAGTTATCATATCATCGTAATAAATAATATTGAACACCATCTTCGATGTCAGGGTTGAAAAAATAGTTACTGCGTCAGAAATTGATCATCAAGCAGTCTTCATCTTCATGGCGAAATCCTTAATGTCTAAGGATGATAACTTTTTAACTGTAAATCAGAAAATAAGAATATTTTATTTTTTAATTATAAAATTATGAATGTATTGATTTTCATTAAAACAACTCTTACGATATGTAAAACGTAATCGAAATCAGTAATCACCTTATTTCAAAGTTGACATCAGTTAATGTAGAACCAACCTAAAGAGAGCTACGTGGTGGTGTTCGGTGTGATTTGTCGGCATGATTTACTTGCATGCTTTTGCCAGCAATGTCCGCATTTCGCAATTGTCAACCCTAATTAGAATTTATATTTTTATTTACTTTTTCAGAAGTAAACATTAAACATGCCAGTGAGCCGAGTGTGCGAATCAATTTTGAAGTAATTACCTGGTTTACACTTTTGAGCACAAGTGAATTGACACATGTTGGTATAAGTGATTCCATCGCTTCCACAAAGTGGGGAGAAACGAAGAGTACAAATGCAGCTGGTTTTCGCAAAAATGCTACATGGTCTTCGGGTAGAAGTTATGTCCGTGTTATTGTTAACAGTTGTTGCACTGTCGGGTAGAATGGGCGCGGTGGGCAGCGGAGCTTGTGTTGTAAAATTCACAAAACTTAAAAAAGTCAGAAGACAAACGAAAGCACAGGTTGAAGGAGCCATGGTTAGGAATTAAATGTTTTCTGTTGAGCTCAATCTTGGCATTATTTATAGGGACATCATGATCGCCTATTGGTAAACTCAATTTTATCTGAATTGGTGTATATTAAAGTAAATACAAGATCATACGTTATGAAATGAAGAAACAGGACATAGAATGAATGTCTGTATAGGCAGTAATGCGTACGTGTACAATATGAAGTCAAATGAGATATCGTCAATTCTGTTGACATTCTTGTCTTTATGTATTTTATTTACGTATCTGAGACTTCGAGGAATCCATTCAATTCGATTTTCCTACGAACATTTTTCTAGAGATAAGCAGGAAAACAAGACTTAGCTTCCATTGCAATTCCATCCATGATATGCATGACTTTTGAAGACCTTTATGTATAAAATGACCTAATCTCCTTCACTCACATATCTCATTAAACATCCCTACGACGTAGTTGGCTAATACCAAGACAAACAATTTTAAATTCTTTACAGATGAAGATGACCACTCATGAATATAAATCTTAACACAAACTACTTGCAAAGAGTTTTTTTTAATACAACTGAAGTCATTCCAAATTCCAACTAACCATCTATTAACGAAAATTAGGGAACTTTATCCCCAGGAAATCTACCTTTATATTTGACATTTTTCCACCATTAAATTCATATTTCTTCAATAATAACGAAATCGCCGAGAAGAGGGTTGTAATGAACTCAAAGAATGATGTCATACTTAAATTGATAACAACAGGCATTTGATTATTGCTTACAATTAATACAATGCAAAAAGAAGATCAAAGATTCCTGTGTGATGTCACGTAGCCTACAGTGTACATACTATTATTTATTTAAATGTAAGTAAAATGCTCAATGTTGTTTTACCGGTCAGTATTAACCAGTAATTTGCGAATATTATTGGAACAAACCGAAAAATATTGTCTATTGTAGTAAATATTTGTTAGTTGGTACCACGTAGTAAATACTACAGGCAGTATAAATTATTATGTTTATGGCTTCCACTTGCTAGAATCGAAACGCTTTTATTGCATCACTAGTGATGAGTAATGACATAATGTCGTTGTTGATCGTAACATTTCATAAGCCTCGCCAAGGACAGGTAAATTAGGAATATTAAAAAACAGGAATATTTCTACGTTTTTTGTTTGAGGAAAACTCGTAGCCAAACTGGTCCGTTTTAATTTTAATTAAATTGCTCTTAAGTCTTAACACCACACTCTCGACATCTCGAATCAACACAAACTCAGCAGTATCTACAACATAACTCATTAATACCATCATACCAATGATATTTTGGTCATTAAAACCATATATTTATGTCTGTCAAATCAATTCACAACCAGCCGATTGTCATGCTCATATTCGAAAGATTGCATGAATTTTTTCCAAGCCAAAACATCTTAAG
>JABASH010002399.1:0-20345 GCA_019776445.1 Tomocerus maximus
GCTAATTCATCTTTAAAGCAGCTGGGAATGAGAGGAGCCGAGAGGTGTCGCATGTGTTAATATATGGAGTATCTCGACAGATAATAGCTCACTGTGTTCATAATTATTATTCATTTACTAGGTTTTAAAGGTATATTTAAAGACATTCATTTGCTTACTTTATTACTATTACTCACTAAGTAGTGGCTAACGCTAACTCTTCATCGTGTGTTCGTTTTAGGCTTTGATTGCAAATTATATTAGTACACTTAGAGCCGAGGTCGAGGTTTCGACAAATAGTTTCAGATTCCACCTCGCTAAGAAACATCGCTAAGATTGTAATTTTTTAATTAATACATCGCAAGTTAAAAACATTTTTAAGACGGAATTCTTTGATGATAGTTATTATAATTTATTTATAACTTATTTATTATCATTTATTTTCGTCTGCGTATTTTGAACATCATTAATTGTTTCTGCCTAGACAGATCGTCAGCCATGGAATTTAAAACTAATTTTTATCATTACAACGAATGTAATTTGAGTAAATTGCATCATTAAATTGGTAATGTTTATGCAAAGAAAGTTAAGGCAAGGGTCAACATCAACCAGTGAATTAACGCTTACAGTTTGCCTTTCCACGGAAGACAGACGGAGACATAAAAAATATTATTAGTCTAGTCTAGTCTAAGCATAGTCTAAATGAATGAGAAGGAAATGGGATTTAGTCAAGCTCCATTAATAAATAGATGATTTATTTCGTATTTTTAAGAATTTTATGAATCTTAGAGACGTGTGTGGGGAGTTTGGTTGCCATGGAAACGATAAATTTACTACGGGGATTGGCGCAGGAGTTAGTTTCTCAAACCCCGTAGTATAATTGCACTTGTTCCCATCCTTACCAGAAAGTTACATGTAAAATCCCAGAAAAACGAGAACGCGGTTTTGGAAAAACGTAGAGATAACAAAAATGCCATAAAAAAGAGGAAAGAATTTGATGACGAATTTTTCAAAATCCCTTTTTTGAATTTGTATTTGCAAACATCAATGAAAAATCGATAAACATTTCTTGCATGTATTTCCCTACTCAAAATCAAAGTTTTCAAACTCAATTTTTGATGCTTTAAAAAATATTTTCAAACATCGGGCTTTCATGCTCGTCTTAAAATTCTTTGTAGATTTCGAAAATGAAAACCATATTACATACTGTACGTTCAGCCGTTTTACCGTTCTCGTTTTCGCACCCCCTTAACACTACACAAAGTTTCATATTTGTCAAATGTGCCATGCCAGAGGAAAAGGGAATTTTGCCATTGTGCATAGCATAGTACTCCGCAGTCGGCAATTCGGCATACTATGCATAATATATTAATAATAAACACAGGAAAAGCAAAAAGTTCTGTGTGAAAGGAATAAGATGATTCCATTAGATAAGAATTTTAGTCTAGTTGTATCTAATGTAAGTTTTCTGAAAATTGACCTTCGATACACAGCATAGGAGCGAATGGATGTCGGTGCCATCAGAATTATAATCTAATGCAGTCATAATTTTTTTTCCATTGAACGTTTATTCATTCATTCGCTAACGTTTATTGATTGACATTTTCCAGAGGTGACAATGACATTGGAACTTTACCTGTTTTCACTCACGATCATAATAATTAGATTTAGATGTCGATTTCCCAGACAAGAAAAACGTTTTTCTTGCACTCCTGAGAGTCCTACCCTGGCAAACAACTGAAAGTGTTTGCATTTGCAATATCCTTATCTTGGGTTAACTGAAGTACTGACCACATCATGGTACGACGGATAGAAAACATACTGTGCATTTATCTAGAGTATTTTTATATATTTACTACACATACATCACATAAACTTTTATGTGTTTTTATAGCTGAATACAAAGGACAAGGATTTATTCAGGGGCGTAAAATACATATTTTATTTTGTGGTGTAATGGAATGCTGCAACAATAATTTAAATAGTAGTCTCAGAATTAATTTTGGACAACTAAAGTTTAAAAGAAAACGAATTTTACTAATAACATTATATAACCTGTGTCTGTTTTATTAGCTCTTGTCAAGTTGCCACGTGCATGGGTATTTGGTCCATTCTAAATAACGATCTTTATTTAGAACTCTATCTATAGATTTGCTTAAAGTAGGTTAGCTACGAGATTCACATGCACAATTATTATTATAGACTCAAGTTGGCATTTTCGAGTAAACAGTACTATTATTTTATTCGGGTTGCTGTGCTCATATTAAAAGCTATACTAATTGCACTAAATAATTTTGAATATCACCCAAAATGGAAAATTGTGACTGGCCGTCATTTAAGCCATTTTAGC
This sequence comes from Tomocerus maximus, assembly GCA_019776445.1. Taxonomy (NCBI): domain Eukaryota; kingdom Metazoa; phylum Arthropoda; class Collembola; order Entomobryomorpha; family Tomoceridae; genus Tomocerus; species Tomocerus maximus. Next base: position 2,330 of record JABASH010002399.1, read on the forward strand.
CAAGTATATAGCAAATACGTCCATGTTTTAGGAGGGTCTTTAAGACATAAAGTAAAGTAAATTAAATTATAAATCAAATTTAAAATAAATTAAATGTAAAATTCGTGCGAATAGGAAATGCACATTTTACGCAGAAAATGGGTCAAAAATTTACTTAATAATTATGGATTAGAGCTAGGCCCTCATAAACAATCCCATTCAGTAATTTTATACACCCCTGACCCTAAGAATATGCGCAGCACATTAAAATCTTAAAAATGAAGTAGTACATGATGATGCTGTCACAATTTTTGTAATAATATAATTATTATAAATATACTCAAATAATGTATCGGAATATTATGCAAAAAAAGTCATATATAAAGCAATGTTAGTCATCAAGACATATCATAAAGGCAAATGCTAGTCATCAAGTATCATCTCTTAATATTTGATTGAAATACTTAAAACTTGTTCACAATCTTTCTAGTAGCAAACCTTAAAAACAAAACATTTTGCCCTGTGTATTCGGCATTAATCTGCATCTACTTATCTGGATTCTGAGTTGCTTGCTTCCTATTTCTGAAGTTGCTGGATTTTATCTGAATTTCAATCAGCAAAGAAGGTACTGGATAATTTAGTTTACAGCGTTGACTCCAAAATTATTATTTTTTGATAATAGTCATGTTAAATACTTTTAAATTCCATATACTATAGTTTTCTGCATTTTTTAGGTTCAACAATAGAATATTTCGGCAGATTTAGTCAGCGGAAACTCGATTGCCAAACCGGTTATGAGATCTCGCTGCCTAAATCTAGCTATTTTTTCACCGACATTTTTTCAGGAGTGAAAAAGATTTTACATTTTCCCGGACTTAGAAAATAATAATTAGAAAAAGGGTGCCAAACATTTACCTACATTTGCCATAGATCGAGTAGTTGTCACCGAAGGTATAAGTCCAGAAAATGTTGTCACCAAAACAATATCGAGTATTTCACTGCCATCTTATATACCCCAGTATCTGCCCTCCAACCCATATTTTATTTATAATATTATAATACTATATTTTTTTTAAAAAATAATTAGAGTTTTTTTATCTAACTTGTTTTCGCAGTAAAATATGGCCGAAGATTTAGAAAGAGGATTAAAGAAGTTAAGCCTCAACCGAAAGGAGGCCACAACTTCAAAAGCAGTTCCTTCATCTTATCTCGAAGTGGACCGAAGTTCATCAACTGTTGCAGGCTTGAATTTCCGAGACCAAAAGCTTATCGGCGGTTTCCAAATTACTGAAAAGCAAAAATTTGCGAATAATACGGTTCTTCCAAAAATGATAGCAGAGAGCGCGATCAAGAAATTAAATGGATCGGGTACTTATTTGGGAGTGGGCTTCGACAAAGCAATTAAGATAACAAACTATCAAGCTTATCATGAGCTGAAACAAGAATTCTTTTTGAAGTGGATTCTGCAGGAGAACTACCACAAATCGGTTCTGGAAAAGAAACGTAAGAAACCTTCTGTCATATGTTTCGGAGGAAGAATCACAGATCCGTTAATTACCAGAGCAATAACTCGGTTTGGAGACTGGAAAATCTACGCAGCGAAATTCAACGATGCGATTTATCTGTGGGATGAAAAGGAAGGAGATTTGGCCTCACGAGTACCCGACCTGCAGTCCTTCTATGGAATCTATTTTGAACAATTGCTCACCAAAAGCAACCCAGAAGCGTCCATTATCAACGAATTCGACAAAACTTATGTCATCAACGAGGTCACATTTGGAAGTCACCAGATTCTCTGCCTAAGCGAAATCGACGCTGAAAGTGAGAACGGGGATTGGTTGGAGTTCAAAGTCTACAAGTCCTGCTCTCCAAAAGGATTGATGGGAAAATTCCTCAAGTACTGGGCTCAATGCATCGTTCCAGGCATTCAGAAACTGGTGATCGGGAATCATGAGAATGGACGATTGAAGAAAGTTGAAATTACATCTACAGACGCCTTGGCCAGCAGAATCGGTTTACGCACAGGCGACTGTTACGAATTCGAAGATCGTTTGCTCAAGTTCATCAGCAGCCATTTGCCAGAAAATGACCCGAAAGTTGTCAAAACATTTTCTTGGAGTTGTGGGGATGCCAGGGTGGTGACTGCAGATGTAGCTGTAAAGAATATTCCCAAATTGATGCTCCCCGAGTGGTACGTTGAGGCTGTAGAAGCGGAAAATCAAAAAGTTTCAACTCCTTAAGACAGATAAGGTAATTCTTGTTGATGGTTTTTAAATGAAGTCTGCTATGCTATTTTATTTACTTTTTTATATTATACAGATCTGCTTGTGTTGTGGCCGTGGCTATGAATAAGAAAGACGCGAACCAATTTACTTTTTTCTCTACTTTTGCATCAAGCAAGTCCAACCAATTTCAAATCAATTCCAAATAAAAATACACAGCAACGTTCAACAGTTTGTGATTTGAATCTTGGCATGGAACATGGAACTCGACTAAAATTAAATTCCAAAACATCATCCGTGAGGATCCATGTCAGTTTTGGTGTTCTATTCTTGTACTATTACTTCGGTCCTATATTACAGTTCAGCAAACCAATTTAATCAATTCCATACAGTTGCCTGTACATAATTACTTAACACTTTTAGCTACAATAACTATAGTGTCTTTGGTGTGACCACATTCACCAAAAATAATGTTTATGAGTATACTTCCAATAAAATAAATAAATTACTGGTTAACCGGTTAACTTATACTTTAATTCCAACTTGTATTGGAGAAATAACTGGCACCGAGTTTTGCATTGGAGGAGCTATATTTAAGATGATCCCGTCAAATAATGTTTGGTGGAGATGACTGTTGAAACTTTATGAGTGGAAAGGACTTTAACTAAGCATAATTTCAGTATATAAAACTAAGGTTTCATTAAAAGTTATGGAGGATTTTGTAAATTGCGGATTTTTTTTTCCTGGGAAAAAATTTTCTCGAGAACTACCCGGCCGATTTGGATGAAAATTGTTGCAGATGTTCATGGATAGTTAAACTGGGCTATTTATAGTTTTTTGATACCACTTCGAAATTTTGAGAAAATCGTGTTTTTGTCATAAATGGTACGTTTCAGCCGTTTAATGACTTAGAAGTGGGCAACGTGAGACACCTGTGATATGATATCCTAAAAATGTTGTTTGGGATAAGAATGTAAATTATGTAAAAATTAATTTTAGAATACTAAATTGTCAGTCAGTCAGAACTCACTCACCTCGACGGTTTTTCTAGGGAAAGAGTATGTAGGCCAGGAATGCCAGAGCACTTCGTCAATTCTATAAGAGTTGTTATGTTGTTAATATTGTACCGCGTCAGTACTCAGTATACAACCTCTCCCAAGATAGCTTCTTCGTACTTCGTACCTATATACTTCAAACAATTTCAAATTTTGGGCGTCAAATTTTTTTTTTCAAAATTGGGCCTTCAGGTTTGCTAGACATATATGGGTAGATTTCAAAAATGTAAACCTTTTTGCTCTACCTTTTGCCGTTCTCCTTGTTTTTTGATTTGAAACAAAGGTACAACGTAAATTCTACTAATAAAATGTCAATTTTAGGTATCTGATTGCAGAGAATGAATTTATTCACTTAGCTACTTATGTATTCAACAGAAGGTCTGAAATTACTTTAATGTCTACTTCTAAATAACTGATTCCGACGATTCCCTTCATGAGATAGATGAACAGCATTAACAAAAGCAATAATAAAAATAATCCCGTTGCTAGATGCAGAATGTTTTGCTCAATCACAACACTTATATTATATTTCAACATTATAGTAGATGATATCGGAAAATAGATTTTTAGAACTTACACATATTGTAACGAGTAATATAATCCTGAATTCAGGGTTCACTTTCGTGACTTTACCTAAACCCAATCATGCACTCATTCCAAGTATATTTCTAGTTCGATTAAATCAAAGAGCGGAAGCTAATTAATTACTTAACGTTTGGCAAGGAAATCTAAAACGACTTTAGGGTTAGGTCGTTGGACGGCATGTCCAGTGAAGGCATAGACCGGAACTCCTTGCATATTGAAAACAATATCACCGCCGTCCTGTAATGGGTCGTCTCCTGGGTAAGACTTTTGTGGTTGTTTGCCTGCAAATATATACTTTTCCAGAAAATCATACACAGGACCTCGACCGCAAATCTGCCAAAAATTAGAAAATTAAAATTATAATTAAAACGTAAGCAAATCGATGCTAAAAGAAATTCGCACTCACTTTATTGACAGTGCAGTTGATGCCAAACATTTTGTAGGCTTTCCTCTTTTTGTCAAGATAAATTTCAAAGGAGTGAAATCTATCGGCAACATTTTCTTTCCATTTAATAGCCGTCTCTTCATCTCCATATCCAAGAATGACCACTCGGCAATTGGCGTCAACCAACTTTTTCTATCATTCAAGAAACAACAAGAATAAAACATTGCACTCACAATTAACGTTAAACAATATTACTTGGAAAATCTTACGTTGATAGACTCCAGTTTTGCCAGATGGTCACATCAAATGGGTCAAGAGAATTTTCGCAAAAAGACAACCCAAGTCCATTTATGTCCCATGGAACAAATGTCCTTCAAAGGTTGTAACTGTCCCTCTAGATCTTGGAAGACCAAGCTGTCGTCTGCTACTTCAACGACTCGGTGTTCAGACAATTTCTGATCCAAGTAAACCAGAAAATCGTCCCATTTGTCTTCTGCTTTGAAAAATATTTCTATTGCGTCCAGAGCGTCTTCTGATTTTCGATACTGCTTTCCCAACAGCTTTAGCAAGTCTTCAATACTTGTGCACTTCAACTTGTCAAAAAGATTGTAGTAGATATTGTAGATCCCAAAATGATTTTCCGGAAATGGACTTGACGCTAGGACTTCGATTCCATCTTTGTCGAGAACTTCCGTGATGTCCAGAATCAGTTTATCAAGGGCACTCACAAAGGTATCCAGAGACTCCAACGTATTGGAAATGTCAGTCTCCATTCTAGCTCATACATGGCATCATAAAATGTTAATATGGATTACAAGATAAATAAAATATCTTCAAATAGATAAATTTAATGAGTCTCGGAAGATGATAAGTATAAAGAGTTATTTAGTTAATATATTAGCAATAATATAGAAAAACTGATATTCTGAGTCAATAGATTTATTTTGAATTTGTTCAATCATCAATTACTTGGTTTAGAAAATTGATTATAGTATAGTCTGATGATGATAAATATGATGGTTATCTAATTACTTGGGAAGATATATAAAAACATTTATTTTACCTTGTAGTCCGTACAAATTGACTAGAGATTAAATATTCTTCTTTGTAATAATATCTTGAATTGGGAAATAACAAATAATCGTAAATGAATCTCAAATTGCGATTATAAGATAGCAGCCAGCTCTGTCTACGAAACTAAAAACAGACACAAATACTTATGATCATTGAAACTTTAGGTAAACTAAATAAAAGACTATATTAAGACAGATAAATATGCATTTTACCAGAAGACTGAAGTGATGAACCGCAAGATCGACACACTTGACAATTTTGGTTTTTACATGTACATTTAGTTATATCAGTAACCTATTATAAATTATGATTCTTGTGCTTAGCATATCTTTACCAAACAGAATTGGTCGATTGCACTGCACGACAATGCAATTATCACAATCATGAGTTGATAGAGCACACATTTGTCTCTCGAGTCTATCTTCACATTTTTTGTACCTACCTGCTACTATCTACAAACAATAAGTATAGATATGATACAGTAGGTCTACTCAGACCGCCTTCGCAACCGTGNATAGATATGATACAGTATGTATATAGCCGTGTAGGGATAGCCAAGTATAATAACCAAATTATTATACTGCCTTTTTAAGCATATTTTTTGTACAATTGAAGGGCAGCGAACATCTGCCTACCTCAAAAATTTGTGCCATTATATATAAGGCAAATCCAGATCCAGAGGTGCACAAACATAACCAATCGAGATATCGTCCTCCGAGTGTGAGTTTATTTATTATTCACAGTAACATAACATTTTAAATGTAATGCTTCATTAAAATGTAAAAACTGTATTCTTATTTTTTCTGAAACATTGATAATAAAATATTTATTGTCCTCAACAGCATTAATTGATCCTCGACACAACACAGTTTATATCTCTGATAGCAAAAACGGTAAAGCATTCAAACTGCATGGTTCAATTTTGTTACTACAAAGACATTAATATTATAATATATTATATAATATAAAATGATAATCATATACTTAAACAAAATGAAATGAGAATACTAAGATGAATTTATTTAAGTTTCAATAATTTATTAATCTATGAAGTAATTTAATTCAAAACAATTCACTAGCCAACACAGAACTAGCTCGAATAAGCGCATAAACAAATCTTTCTTGCTGCACGGAAAAATAATAATTTAGTAAAATTAACAGGAATTGTAAAACTAAAAACTATACAATTTATAAACTAATCTGCAGACAGCCAATATATATCATTAAATTGTAATAAATAGCAGAATACACTTCAATTCAAACAACTGCATTTTGTCGGAGTACAGTTAGTAAAGTCATAGCTCCCATACGTCGAATGTAAGGTGGCAAGCTGCGGAGAGTAGTGACCATTGTGGTGACATTCGTGGGAGAGTTTTGACTCAAAACAAATAAATGAGGTAAAGACAAGATATTATCCGGTTGTTCATCATAAAACTTGGCATATTTATCACGCCAATTGTATAACACAGTAAACAGAGTAGCATTTGGCTTTGGCAAAGATGACATTGGCGTTTTGGAAAGAACTACTTCCACCGGGGGATAGGATTTCAGAGTTGGGACTTTGGTGACACTCGGTATGAGTAAAGTAATAGCCAAATTTAAATAGACTAGATGATCTCGTTCTGAATGGCATTTGGCCAATTCTATGAGTTCTGTTAATTGACTCTCAAAAATACGAATCAGATCGTGGGCATCGTAGCGCAAGACAGATTCCAATTCATCGGGCAAACGCTGCGATTTCTGATCGCGGACAGACCAATCCGTAAATATAAGAATATCATCAGTACTTGAAATATTTAAATACTTTTCCCTCAAAACTGACAAGGAGGCCGGGTGAATAATATTCTCTGAAGGGTAAAGGACCGAATCTATTCTTTGAAGACAGATTAAACCGACAGGGAAGATCTGGAAGTTGATCATTAGATATTCCAAATCCTTTTCAGGATCAAAGCACAATTTGACAATGGACGGATTTTCGAACACTTTCTTGAGATACGGACATATCTGGTTTTGGAGGGGAAAAGGATCGTAGATAAAGTCATACTTTTGAGTGGAGATTAGAATTAGGCTCACAAGACCGTAATAAGTTCTGGCGGTTTGGACTTTTAAGCAAAATGATATGATATTTTGGCTTTTGAGATGCTCTGTCATTGCAATTGCAGATTTATCGTCATTTACGTAAATGAGAGGCGTTTCTGGATTTCGTTCCATCTCATAACCAGTGCGTAGGGAGAATCCCAATTGAATCGGAGCGTACCACGATAACACCAAACTCCGGTTCGGATTTAAGTCTTGAGGGAATTTTGTCCATATGTTGCGCATTACTGCGGCTTTAAGTACACCTGGGTGTAAATCCTGAGCCCTCGGTGTCTGAGATACCTCGCTGTCTGAGATATCTTCTGGGAAAAAGTCCTTCGACCCGAAAGAGAACGAAAGAGGCTGCACCTGCACCAAATTATATTATTGAGATGTAATGCAATGTCATAGGTTATTATAAATTATTTTGTTAATGACTAGCCATTAGTGTCTGTCAGTAAATTAGACGATAAAACATTACAAACAAAAATATATGGAAGAATAACATATTTATGTAAATTATTATCATTATAACATTAATAGGAATGCTATAATAATAATAATAATTAATTCCGAATAATAATAATAATAAATAAAATATATGCTTATGCTTAAAAATAGTATTAAAATACGATCAATTACCACATTAAACATAATTATTTGAACTAGTATGCTTCCTTTTGATTGCTTCTTTTATTGTAGCTGTAACTGTTGTCAGCTCTGTGGCATTTCCCGAAGTGATTTATGGCTGGGTTGGGAAATTTTTAAATCCAGCTTCGTTTCGTTACTTCCGATTAAGACTGCATTTTCGTCGAATTCCAAGTCTATTGTTAATGACTGGTAAATCATTAATTAGTAGGCTAGGGTAATGTAAACAGGATATGACCTAGAAAATAAAAACAAAGCAAATTATAGTTTTTTCAATTGAACACTCAGACTCAGAGCATTAAAACATTGATTTGTATTTATAGTTCGAATTCAAATACAGACGGTTTAAGCACGGTACAATAATTGGCAAGAATTACAGTATCGGGGTTGCAACATTTTTTGACAATTAAAACGTTTGTTCTAAAAGTAATTAATCTCCAATAAAACCTATTTTTACGTTTCCTGGAATTTATACTTGAAGTATAGATTTGGGGGTCACAGTGACAAGGGAAATTTTTATTAATTACTATTTCCTTCGGATGAGAACCGAAGTATGATGTAGATTTTAGATATTATATTTAACCCCATCACCCCAAGTGGGGTGCTGGTGCTGAAGTTGAGAGTGAGAGTATTGGCAACTGGCAACAAAGTGATTTAAATTGTCTTGAAGACATACATTGGACTGATACGTTTTAGTTTTACCCTAAAAATCCCCCTGCACATTCCAAATTTTCACTTTCAGACAGACGTGAAATTGAAAATATACAATAAGTTCAAAGTTTTGTATTAATGATTAAAGGGACGTTTACCTTTTGTCATAAAACAATAAATGTTATAAACTTATGACTTAAAGTTGTATTGCAACCCCAATAAATAATCCTTACCCCGAAAATTTTTGTCCCAAATCTTACATTATTTTTTACACTCACTTTCAACTTTTACCAAAATGACAATTTCAAATTGGAATCTACACTTGCTTTTCTCAGTTTTCATGGATGCTTGCGGTCATGAATTGAAATCTGCTTTTGGAATGAAAATGTAAAACTGTTTATATTTTCCCGCGTCAAAATTTATTTGATCGTCAAGCCTGAGAATCGCTGTTTTCTGCTGTGCACAATAATTTATTTAATTTTTTATTAATATGTAAATAAATATTAAAATGAATGTAAAAATATTATACAGTTGATGTTCCTAAATTAATAATACAACAGTTTTCATCCAATTTAATTCCTTTCATTATTCAGAAAAAGATCATGAATAGTCTATTCTCATTCTCATGAACATGGCTAAATAACATTATAAATTTACAGCGTACAATTCAGCGTATAATATTACAACTTCCGTCTGTAGTTTTGAGAATTAAAAATTTTCTGGAACATTTTTTAGAGACTTCCGAGACAAAATATAAATACTTTTTGGGCTTATTTTTAAGTTTTAGATTATTATAGTATTGTTTGCCCACTGTATTTAAGCCTACGAGGATTTTTGGTCCTACTTATATCATTTAGGTACTAAATATAAGCTTTCTTGATTTTGGTGCCTGCTTTTCCTTTCTTTAAATAAATGATAAATACAATTAACAATGAGCTTTTATTTATTAGTGATTTATTTTTATTTTTTAATATATTTTTCATATATATATAACTTATTTTTCATGTTCGATTATAGTTTAACATTTTCTGATGAACGTAACGTAGACATGTATGTAATTAAAGTTTGTCACAAATGGTGTTTATGATCGTTATAATTTTCAAATGCAAAAAGATGATCAATCAATTATGCATCTCCGTCGCTAAGTCGAAACTGAAGAAGGACAAGTATAAAGGTGGAGACTGTGCAACTTGCTGACACACAAAATGTCATTCCAACATTTGCAATATTACACAGAGAAACTTGAACTGGTGATTGCAATGACTGCAGGAACAATGTCATCTATTTATACAGAAACATCTTTCATCATTTTACCATTAATTCTATTAAAACATTTAAATAACAGTTTACAATAATTTAAAAACGAATTAGCATTAACTGCTATAATTTAGTATTTTAATTATTTGAATTCTATTATTATATTAATTCTTACTTGGTATTTTGAATAGTCATCCAAATGTTGATGGGAATTTTTCAAAAATGTGTTTTCTAATGACCTTGCCTGAAAATTGACATAATTAATTCCATAATTTTTACAATCTTAGATAAATACAGATAAATTAAATAATTTGTTTCCCCGATAAATTGGATTTCCTTACTGAAACTGTTATTTGCTGTCCAGGCCAAAGAATTCCACCAAAGGCAAACAAAGCAAAGTAAATATGAAAGCACCAAAGAGTATAGAAAACATTCATGACGTGAAGATCAGTTTTCCCGATATTATAGTTCGCTTCTTTGAGAATCATGGAATAAATTCCGCAGGTGATGACAACAATTTCTGCTGTACAAACAACGAGAATCCCACAACCGAAATAATCGCCCAAGTGCCCGACCGTTTCTCGTGACTGCTCATACAGTATTCGGAGTTTTTCCAGTCGGTGAGCAAAATCTCCGGTTTTGTAGGACAGCGGATTACTAAATAATGTTTTAATTTTTGAATTCATCTCAGAATAAAATCTGACAAAGAGCAAGCAGCATGAAAAGAACAAAACGACAAAAATTTGATGATAAAACATTATCCAGCCATGAATGATTTTTTCGGCCAAGTAAAGGACTTTAGTGATGCAATTGTCCCCATGATTTTCTGACTGCATGGCAAAGCCAATGATCATAGTGTAGAAATACATCAGATAAGCTACAGATGTAGACAATGCAATGATGAGGACACTTAAAGATGATTTGTCCTTTTCCAGAATTATCATTTTATCGTCACAAGAATCCAATACTGAAAATATTTCCTGTAGACCCATGAACATCTTCACAAAGTGGGGAGTCCGAATCCGGGAGAATAGTCCAAGAAAAGATGCCTGAATGTAGATCACACAAATCGAAATCCCAAATACAACCAAATCCGGACCTTGCCAAACATGGCTCAAGTTCTCTCCGAAGTAATTGTAGACGTAGTTAAAGAGAACGAAGTAGACGAGCGTGAAATTCACATTCAGAACAGAAGCAATCGAAATCAGTGGGCGGGCTGTGAAAATACAATTATTTGCAAATGGTCTCCACAAAATACGATTCTTGTCTTGATTATCTTTGATTACATCTTTTATATCCTCAATCTCCGAAGTGTGTTGTATTCTTACTAAATTTAACCCCAGTAACTGACTGATTATCAAAATCGGGCTTAGACATTCACAAACACAATTGCTTTCTTTATTTACAATATTTACAATCTTTGATATGATGGACTTCATCATTCCATTTGGGAAAATGTATGAACTGACATAAAGATTTTTGGCTAGCAAAATTAAAAAAAATGATGCTTCGAATTCAAAATTAAAATAAATAATTTGATCAGTGCATGCTTTTTAAAAAGTGGTATTTCAGTGTTGATCACGATTGTGCAAAGTGTGTACTGTGTACTGTGTGTTGGATATAACTATGTATAGAAAAAAAGCATTTTAATAATGCGCACTGTCAAATAAAAAATGCAATTACATTGACCAAATAATTTTACGTAAGTAAACTAATTTTGATTGTATCCAAGTATAGCAATGAAATTTAGCCGATTAGGATGACATGAGGACATACAAAATAACATTTGTTTCACATGCAATCAATTTGAGCTTTTACAAGCAAATGAAACACAAACACAATTATTTTACAGTCTTATGGCAATTTCTTTCTTAAATAAATGTTGGTTTTATTATTATTATTATTATTATTAGGAATTTACATTTAGTGCCGATTTAATCTATTAACGTGCACTAATGTTAATATTATTGGACTATCTTTAATGAATGCCTATAGATATTACTATTACATGATCCAAATAATGATTATGTTTTTTATGTAATGAATATTAATTTATTTCTAGAAGATATTTCTAAAATATTTATAATGATACTTATGACTTAGGATTGCTAATTGGTAACTCGAAATTGAATCAGGACGAGGATAAAGGTTGACACTGTGCAGGTTGCTGACACAAGAAAGGTCATTCCAACATTTGCGATATTGTACAGAGATACTTGAACTGGCGAAACTGTGATTGATTGTAGAAACAGAGTCATCTTGAGATAAATAAAGAGTTATTTAAAATCATTCTATTCTGTAAATTCTGATAAACTATTTTACGTACATCAACAAAAAGGAAATGCATAATTAAGTCTGGCTTTCGAACGTTTATTGAACTGTAATTAGTCGACTATATTATACCACCTAGCACCTATTTTATTTTTATATGGTTTTGATTGTTTTATAGATATTGTTTGTAAAACAAAACATCTTACCTGATAGCGGGAGTAGTCATCCAAATATCTGTGAGAATTTTCCAACAATGTTTTTTCTAATGACCTTGCCTGAAACATCAATAATAAAAACACAAATGGATTAATTGTTAATTATTGTACGTTAATTATAACAGTAAACGATAAAAAATAAAATGGCATAATGTCATAATGCAAAAGAAGTTGGGAATATTAAAATAAATAATTTGATTAGAAAACATGGTATTTTACCGAATTTGTAATTTTCTGCCCCGACCACAGGATTCCCCAAACGGCAAAAGAGGCAAAATAAAATTGCAGGCCAAAAAGGGAAAAGAATGTATTCATTATGACAGGATCCACTTTACCGACATAATAATTGGCTTCTTTAAGAATCGTCGAATAAATGCTGCAAGTGATTATTACTATTGACGCTGTAAAAACTACGAGAATTCCGCACCCAAAATAATCGCTTAAATGCCCGACAGTTTTTCGGGACTGTTCATATGCAATACGAATGTTTTCTAATTGCGTACCGAACTCCCTTGGACAAGTTGGACAAGAAAATGTGTTGGAAAATAATGATTTTATTTTTGCATTCATTTCTGAATAAAACTTGACGATTAATAAACTACATGAAAAGAATAGAATCACAAAAGTTTGATGATAAATCATTATCCAGCCATGATGAATTTTTTCGACGTAGTACATGACTACCGAAATGATGCTATTCCCATGTGTTTCAGAGGGCACGGCGTAAATCAAAAATATGTTGTAGTAATAAAAAAGGTAACCAAAAGAAGTAATTATGGCCAGAATGAGAATTTTCAAGGCCAATTTACTCTTTTCCAAAATTATCATTTTATCGTCACAAGAGCTCAACAGAGAAAATATTTCTTGGAGACTGATGAACATTTGGACAAAATGAGGAGCACGAATCCTTGAGGATAAAGCAAGAAGGCAGTCTTGAAGATTTATAAAACAGATTGCAATTCCAAATACAACCATATCAGACCCTTCCCAAATTTTTGACAAATTCTTTCCAAAATATTTGTAAAAGTATAGAAACAGAAGACCATAAGTGAAACTAAAATAAACATTGAGAAAGGACGCCAATGAAATACGAGGACTGACACTGAAATTACAAGTTTTTTTGGCTAATTTTCTGACACTTTTGTCCTGTTTACATGTTTCATTATCTTCAATATTCGTATCATGTTGAATTTTGACTAAATTTAACCCGAGGAATTGACTTAATAACAAAATCGGAGTCACGCAGTCACAAATACATTCATTTTGACCAAACTTTTCAAATTTTAGTTTGATGTAATACAGTAAAGTAACTTTACGATGGGCCATATTTAACAATTCTAAAGAATTGTGTAACAGTTGTAACGAAATGCAAGTGAATAAGTATTTCATTAAAACGATTAGGTATTTCGATAATAGATCACATAATTTATTTTGAGACGTAATATGATTGTTTGAGTGCAGTGCAAACAATTTGGTAATTTGGTACTTATTTGGTAATCGCTTTTAGTAATCCATTACCAGTAATCCATTACCATGTTCATTATTCTTAGAACTATGTAAACATATTATTTGTCATTATTCTATAGATTCTCTTTTTTGACATGATTGCTATATTATTTATATTACACGGTACTTTGTGAAACAAGTAATTTCATTTTTAATAACATTATATTTGTCACTAGTGATAGCACAACATATGGACGTAAATAAGTCGTTGGTGTTGTTTCCTCGTACTTATATAATGATTTTATGATTTGACTTGAACAATTTAATGGTACTACATTCGTCAATAAAACTAGACCCTGAATATTATATTTATAAAATCTTTACATTTTCAGCCACATATAATTAAATTGGTGTAGAAGGAAGGTATCAACAGTTCAATCACTTTACAAGGGATCACATTAGGTATCAACGATTCACGACCAGAACAACAATCAAATCATGAATGCTAAATGATAAGTAATGAAAGTTATTCATTTGGAATAAAGATTTTCCATACATTCAAATTATTAACTAATACTAAGTAACAATAAATTATCTTTCGAGTCTTATAAAAATAATAAAATGCATGTGGACAAGGAACATTTTATGCTGAAGACTGAATTATTTACTTCTTTTCTTCCATTGTAAACCCTCCTCTGTAAACATATTTTACCAAGTTCATCTGTTCTTCGAGGACGGACACCCATGCGGACTTTTTGCCATTTTCTGCTTCCTCGCAGTCAGTTTTAAAAAATTTGTGCGCTTCCTCTTGTAAATCCTCAACAGCTTTTAATTTCTTTTGAAATTCCATCAAAGACAGATTTTTATGGGAATACTCGTACATGGCATGATTCAGGATTTCTTTCGACACCGTTTTTTGAAAATGGGCTATAATATGCACAAAATATAATGAATGAAAACTTTGGATGAATGAACTTAAATAAAGAGAATATAAAATAAATAAAACGTAAACACAAAATATAAAACATTTCAGCACCTCCTCTCTCCTCATATATAATATTACGTTTTCAAATGAACGTCAAGATGAAAGGATTATTAAAACAATGAAACCAATCTCATAAAAATGTCTTTGATAATTGGCAAATAGATATTTTCTTTTTAAATTGATCAAATTGTCGAAATCTGATTTTAAAGTAATGCTACTCAAATACAATAGATCCTTATAATTTATATAAACCCCAGTAAAAGTAGGATTCTATTATTGGAAATTGGTTACATTGCATTGGGCAACATTTAAAAAGGTTACTGTACACCGATATGTTTCAATACTAAATGGCAACATATAAATTGGAGACAATTAGACTTTAGTGGTTCACCTCTTTCTTTAGACATTCCCGGTGTAAGGATACTAGTGACTCTTAAAAGATGTTCTCCAGAAGATATGCTCAACTGCCTCTCTCTCCTGCCCAAGTCTTGATATCTTCTAGTTTTATCCAGACTTCTCATAAGACTCTTGATAGTCCTGATCAACAGCCAATGATTTGGATGGAGATGAGTTCCAGAGTATTTAGAAATGAGAGACTGGATATTCACGGGATCTTCATCCTTAAAATCGTCAAATATGCTAACATATCGGGTAACTTTACTAAGTCCGTCCATTTCAACGAACATGCAAGAGCCGCATTGCCAGGGAGCACTTTCGTCCAAAGGATTTGTAGACACGAGAGAAGGGATCTTGCATTTGGGACAAACCATCGTGGAGAAGTTACTTCCAAGTTCTGTGGGATCCACGCATCGTATACACTTACACAGGAAATGACGGATATTCTTCCTACGCTGAATTGTCCCCAGGGCATTTAGTTCTGAATTGTAGGCTATTGTTAATGCTTCGCCTTTGACAACATCCACGGCAGTTCTCACTTGCATGGTCATGTCTCCAGCTGGAACAGTCACACTCCAGGAACAGTTTGGCGAGCAAGAATGACTAAGCATGCTCCCTTTTAACGTCAGAATAGAACCCATCCTGGAAAAAAGCCAAATATTGCCATTTTATTATAATACAGTGGAAAGTAAACATTTATATTGAATAATTTTGGAAAGACAGTTCTTATAGAAAAAGTTTTAAATAAAATAAACATTCTCATTAAGTTTTAAAGTTGTGAATATCAAATATTTTTAGCTTGTACTGATTAATGATAATTCTGGAGTAATACTAAAAGCGTTTATTACTAATTCTTACCTTCTATGAGCGTCTCGACCAGTTTTGGCTTGCACTATGACATACACGTCAAAAGCATTTATCTCAGTAGCATTCGAAGCTCTAATCCAGTCATCCAGGGTCACTTTTTCTGAGATTTTGAAAATTTTCATGAGCCTGTTAGCTCGTTCTTTATTTTTTTGGACAGTAAGTTGATCTCGGGCTAAAGGAGGTTCATGTTGCAGTTTTAAAACGGAACTCCACAGACTCAGATCTTTTTGCTTCATCAGACATGCTCGCAATATTAATATGCTGTTGTAGTCACTGCCAGAGTATTTAACGTGGTTTTTAACAAAATGGGCGCACTCATTGTCAGCGTGGTGAGAAATCTATAAAAATAAATCCGTTAAAATATCTAGCATTCTAGCTAGTATATAGTTTTTTTCAATGTTTTCAATGCCCATCTGTGGAATTTAATAATAATTATTTAAATAATTAGCATAGTGAGCAGTAAGAAAGAACCTTTTCGCATTCGACTGAGCAAACTGGCCATTTGCACTTGGCACATTTTCGTGATTCCTCCTTTGAAGTCATCATAATGGAATAACATCCGAGACACAAGGGGAAGGGGAGAAGGACGTCATCTTCAATAACAGACGGAGGCACCTTTGGTCCAATTATAATTGGCCTTTCTTTCAGTACGAGAGTTCCAGCCTTTAAATCTCGACTAGCTACAAGATGAAGTCCCAATTCATCCGTTGTTCCCACTTTGTAGGCATTGCAGACATTTTTGTGATTCTTCCAGTCCAATTTTTGATGTTCAACAGAGCAATAGGACACCGTGTAGCATGCTGAACAGCTTTTCTCACCAGCCAATGGACAAACTTCGCATTTATTTGTTTCTTCAACGTCGTCATTCATCTAAACATCAAAAAGTAAATATTTATTTTTCTTCCTAAACTATGCAATTCATAGATAATTTGATAAGCATATTGTAATTTGGAGCTTCAGACGAGCACTTTAGAGCAAGAAATAAATTAAGAAGAGAAAAAGAGAATTTCTTTGTTCCTGCAGTCGGAAATGTTGACTTACGTAGTTGAAGTTGGAAGAAGCCATTATTCATTTAAAATACCTAATTTACAACTTCTACAAATATAGACTGGGACAGCGTTATTCAAAATGTTATCTGCAGACGGAATTTATTCCCATAACCAGTCAACACAAAAAAAGTTGCTTAAAATTGAATAAAAGAATCAGCTGATGTGGAATCTTGATTTACAATGTATTCTACGTAAAAGTATAGTTATAACTCGACACAACGACGATAATTATTAACGATGATTCTGCTGGAATGGAATTAAAAACTTATAAATCTCAAAACTAATTACTTCTTAAGTTTTAATTATGAATTATTACTAGTAAGAACAAAATTATTACTTTTAATCACAGCTAAAACTGATCATAGTCTAGCGACAGTTGAAATTGGCGCAGTCAAGGATTACTTTGATTACAGTTTCTATATTCACAATATACAGGGTCATGCATATGTAAGTCAACACTGTCTAGTCTAGGCTAATAAATAACTAGCCTAACTCCTAAATGGAAGCTGCTACCAAAAATGAGGTTACCAAAAGTTACCAACCACCATTCGAAAGAGAACAAAATTAGCATTCAAATTGGGCTGAGTATAAAAAATATTTCACCAGCGCAATAAAAATGACAAAATTTTGAAAAAAATGTCCAAAACGTTTTAAAATCCATGTCATTTTCATGTGATCCGATTTAATTTTATCAAGACAAATTAACGAAAAAATAAACCTGAAAATGATAAGCTAAAATATCTAATACATCAAAAATACTGTAATGAAAACGGCCAAAGGAGTATGCATAGCGTCTCAGGGTCAGGTCAGACTGGGACTCGGTGATCCTCGCTTGGAAACCATTAATAATTGAAG
>JABASH010002400.1:0-20342 GCA_019776445.1 Tomocerus maximus
TTAATTAACAACAATGCCAGTGTTGAGGGAGTTGGCAATAGGCCCGTATATGTGGCCTGCGCCCAGTACTATCACTCTGTAGTGAGGCAGTACACCCCATATAACATACATACATACATTGCAAAAAAGGATTAAAAATTGCAGGAGCTCATGATAAATAAATTAAGACATGGATTTACGTAATCAGAATACTTTGTAGGCAAGATTGAATAAAATTACAGCAAATAAACGCTGCTGGTCTCGATATGGAAATGTAGCTATTCTGTCCAGGATTGCGTTGTGTCTTTAAGCTAGACAAAACTAATTAACATCTCCAGTAAAGATAAGGGTATGCGTTAATTCGAGTGTAAATTTCCACAGTTTTTATGGCAGCTATTAGAAAGTGTTGTCATATAGACTTGGGCGATTCACTCCATTTCCCAAGAATAGTTCTTTGGCGCTTTGAGCGTGGAATTGCTATATGCTATTTGATGCATAAGTAAAGACAGGGAATAGATAAAGGAAGCACATTGCTCCCTGTGTAGTATATGCGAATGGCAGTTGGAGGGAAATGGGGACAAAAAGACAAGGGGACAGTCGAGGTAAAGATAAGCAGATAGGCTACAACTTTTGGACATAGACTAGAAGCTTAAGGTAGGTTTAGAGTGATAATCCGGGCGTTTGATGTGAAATAAGTGCGGAGAGTTGCCCAAATTGTGTTTCTCACTACATGATGTAATGATAGAGATAAAGTGAGTAGGCAGACTGAAAGTAAGCAGATGCGACGATGGGATTATTACAGGTTGATCGATATTGACTCCTGCTGAGTAATTAGCTTCGGGGTTCCCTGGCTTCTTGTCTTGCCTCATTCTGGACAACGTTTCCCTGCTAAAGTGTCCAAGTTATCTTGGGCAGGAAGAGGGATGTTTCGTTATGTGGAACATAATGGAGACAAAGGGGTCCTAATGGCAGCGGATGTTAATTGAGTTTCCATTAATTTATAGCTTCGTTCATTGGGTACCTACTTGAATTACGTGATACATTCAGGTTATGAGTGCCTAAGTGCTATAAATAGTTGTGTGATGCATTTATTAATACAAATGGTCTCTTTCCTCATGAGATATTCATGCATGCTAACATCCATTTATATACTAGTAACGATAATAAACAGTGTGTTAAAATATTGCCTTTCTAGACAATATTAAAATATTGTCTATTTAAATCCGCCAGCAATAAGAATTTAATACCTATCTAAGAAATAGACTCTTGGCGTGTCCTCGCACTCAGTCGGATATTATTTGGCAAACGGAATAGATACAGACAGCAGATAGAGAGCATGCAGTATATAGACAAAGAGCAGACCCCCCGCATAAGTCAGCCGCCTTAATGACTCTCTTAATGATTCCATGAAAAGTGTATGCACGTCTGTATGCACATTTAAAAGTAAGACAAACAAGACAACTTTTGTAATAAATACAACAAGTATTTGTTTAAGGAAAGGTTGTGAGTGTACGGACAAGTTCTGTTGCAAAATTCTTGAGATCTGTTTCATAACATGACCTTCTTTCCCTGAACAAACATCATTTGCTACAACATCATTAAACAGTTGAATCAGGACTTTACTAATTACTTTTACTTAGTTTACATAACATTAAACATTAGCTCTAGTTGACAGTGCACTTATCTCCCTATATTATTCTCACATTGCGAAATTTAGAAACAATATTTATTTCATTTTTCCCCACTTAACATCTGAGTCATGCCCTTTTCCTATTTAGCACTTAATTTCTGCAATGTTATTTGTAACTTTGCGACAAAGAGGATAACTGTAGAAATATTAGCATATTATTAGCATCAACCAGAACATTGATGAGTCCGTTATCCTTCTTAGGTAGTCTCTATGCATGTTCCTACTTTGCATTCGCGTCTAAGTGATTCAATGGTTTATCAGAATATTTGCACGTCCTCATTTATTCCCTAAGCCTTGAGCTGGAGTTGCAAACTACGGACTAGCATTATTCACTTGCATATAATTCATAGTGATCGTGCATACAACAATATCGTTCTATCGCTCTGTCATGCCATGCACATAGTCAAATCAAATATTCTCAATTTAGCACTAGTTTGTGATTATTACTGCAAGGTCCTACTTATCAGACACAACAAGCTATGCACTACAAAATGTTTTACTTTCGCACACCATGAAAATTATTGTCAAATCAAGTGCAGTTAATGAAAGAGCCTCGCTCATAGTTAACTTCCATATTTTAACTGCCAATAAAATATTGACTGCTAACTGAACAACTTCCATCACAAATGTAATTGTCATGTTCATGTACAGCAGATCTATAATTATAGATGTTACGTTAAGATGCAATAATTGTATATACATGTTTCTGACTTGTTCACTTTATTGTTTGTAACTGCCATTGCTTTTAGTGTCAGTGAGATGAAATGTCCACGCCCATAGAGCAGTTTAATGTTTAATGCAGTTTAAACGCAGTACTATCTACATTAAACTTGCATTTTCTAATTGTATGCAGAATAAATATTAATGTTTGCATTACGGACATCGTGACCTCGTTCTACAAATATTAATGAAACAGATGCTAATGCTTTTGATTTCAATAGATAGCTGCATAAATAATACGAAGTGGGACAGCTACGAACATTTACTTTCCGTTTCAAGTTGCAACAACAGGAAGGTTTTATGGACTGTGATTATTGGTATGCCAAACAGAGGAGTTGATATTATCATAAATGTTTAAAGTAAATAAATATACGTTAGAGGATATTTCGTGGTAAATAATTATTGTTTGGTACTTCACACCCAAAGAGTCTGTTGATGGACATAATACACAGCATAAACATGGGCTAGATATTAAAATGAAAGCAAAACGAGCGAGTGTATCTTCTGTATACAGAAAACAACTTAGAACATTAGGAAAAGAAATTAGAACACCTCAGTATTTTATTTTTGACAAGCTGGGCAAATGAATTTGGTGGAGTGGGGAATAAAATGTTCTCTAAGTAATGTAGCGTAATCCCATGATAAAAGAGTTTACTTTTACATCCTTGTTCTAGAGCTGTGGGTTTAGATATGAAGGGAATGCATTAACATTAGACAGAAGTTTTATATCGATCCCTGATGCCTGTGAATGTATTCCAGGACGGTAGATACATACTCAACGAGGAGATTGTTATTTTCGAGTAGAATTTTGCAAAGTTTTTCCGTGTAGTACATAATATAACTGGAAATATAGAGCAGAATGTCTAGTTGCGGCTGATAGGATCGCAAGCGAAATATATTAACATAGAAAAATGTAGAGAAAAGAAAAAGAGGACGGAGAATACTTTAAAAAATTCCATTATTCGGATCGTGGCTTCTTAAGCAATGTAAATTGTAAGTAGGAAGTAGCAGACGGGTTGCTTCTCTGTTCAGAATTACCTCCTATACAATAAAAGTAGGCAAGCCCTGCATATTTATTTCGCTCTATACTGTCCTGTATTATTAACTTAGTGGGCTTATTCTTTGCGGTGAGATTCAAACTGAAACTATGATTACAATATTATACGTAGATTCATGCTTAAATAAGATATTTTAACTTTTATCAGGAGAACACAGGCTGGATTTGTCCCACACTTGTATTAGACTGATACAGTGGTGGAAGATACATTCGGAATAGAATATTATTATCTCAGCCTTCACGCAAGTGTGACACACGACATATGTGGGTGGCTTAAATTGGCTTACGTAGATGCTCCTGCTTTCCCTTCGGTGCTAAGTGAAAGATATCTACACTCCACAGATAGTTCCTATGAAGTTTCTCCACATTTTCTACCTGTGTGACGAAGAAACTTTCTGCATTCGTCTTCAGTCGACATACAATAATACTTATGTACCTACACGACAAATAGAATGGCTCTTTAGGACCAGACTGTGGACTAAGCTCCTCTTCTCCTCCCAAACACAGCTCTCTTTTCCGCCGCAGACATACTTTTACGGTTTTAAGTTACGGATACTTCCGAACTAGTCTGTCTGTTGTAGCGAAATTAAGCCCTTGTGGGTTGTTTGTTCGTGTAGTGGGAACTATCCTTCAGTTTTACTAACCAGACTGCACCCGAACAACTTCTCTCTTTCAAAAGGTTAATGTATTGTGCACACAACTTAAATGATTAAAATTATTTTACACTACACACTCTTTTCCAATTTTAAATTCTGTGTGACTCAAGCATAATTTTATATTTAATCATGACTATGAACATTATAGTAAAGATGAAAGGGACCAATACATATCTACATATCTAACAGAGTAAGATGCGAGTCTCTAGTAGTATATAGATAAACTACTTCAGGCTTCGTACGGTGGATTTTATTGCGTGGATTGCACTCGTGGTTTGCATGTACCGTCACTCGTGATATGGCTAGACTGATTGTACCTTCACACGTGGTTTAGGTGTACCGTCACTCGTGATTTGATTTATAAACTGCACCGTTGAAGCATTTACGAAGAGCATTCTTCCTCTACGAGCAAAGCGAAGACCGCGAAACTTAAAATGCCTATTCACTGCATATCTAAATATTTACATAACAATGTTTTATAGGGGGAAAATTTGGTGCGAAAATGGTTTCAAAATAAAATCGAAGTGCATAGATTTTCGATAATTTCTGTAGAGAATTGCGTTTGATGCTCTTGTTTTCTCAGAACTTTAAATCTGGGCTGAAAAGTGAAACACCCCCGACATCTGTATGCATTACCCATAGTCGATACAATGCATTAAGTAACTAAGTATTCATTTTAGGTCTATATGTACATTAATAGTTGTAACTCTTAGACAATAATGTCAAAGTTGGTCATGGGGAAGAAATAGCTTCATGCTGTCAGTGGACAAACCCCACTCAACTCAACTCGATATTGTTTTTGGAGTTCGTCCATGCATAATGTATTTTCCATTGCATTAGAATAAGAGGGAGGGAAGCCATGTAACAGTCAATGGTTCTCTGGCTGGTGCATTTGGTTTTGCCGCAACGGACGAGTCTTATGCATAAATACTTTACCTGCGAAGTCTTGTAAACAGACTTTCAGTTGAATGCGTACTGTGCCCTTGACTGTGCCCTATTGGACATTGTTAAAACATACAACAGAACACAAATACAATTGTTAAATAATGTTACTGGCAATAGTACAGTAAATATGATTTGTGACTGCACAGACATAAGTATTCTACGGCTTGATTTTGTGAACGCGTATTTTTGACAAGATGACATTGATAGTGCGGGTTAGTACACCAAAATAAGTTGGCAGGGAAAGAGAGACAACACAATTTTACTATCATGTCACTCTAGCTTTGAAGCTTTTAACAAAATCGATAAATGTTACGATCTGAAACGAGATGAAACTAACTTTCTAACTGCGACAAGAGTATCGGAGAATCTACTTCGTCATCCGAAGAGAGATGCCTCGAGGAACTGCAAATAAAACTCCTCGTTCTAAGATTGATGCTAAGGACCGTAAAGTAAAATAATGGACAGAAAGATTTTCGAGCACGAAAACACAGCAATATATTCCCTTCCCCTAAAGAACATTAAACACTAAGGAGAAAACACACAAACTATCCTCTACCTATGATAAAAGAACCTCGAAAGCCAATTTTATTGCTGCATAAAACCCAGTGTGATGCTTTTCACATATGAGAGCTAATCTGTTAACACCATCCACTAAAAGACTCTTTAGTGCCCACTATTTTCGTCAACAACACTCCCTTTCTCATTTGCTATTAAAATAATCATTTTAACTTAGCAAGATTACTTTAGCTTAGTAAGATTGACAATAATTCATCGATAGTTTAGCTTCCACTGGTTATTAAAATTTTCGAAGACATTTTACGCAAGATATCTATTAGATTAGGTCGAAAATAATTTTGGAAAGATTTAAATAACTGTCTTCAGGTACGTAATCTGCTTGAGCATTTTAAATGTTTGTGACGAAATCGGTTAGAAGTGTAGAAAGTTTATTATATGCACACTAAAAGGTTAGAAGGACTGTAATATAAGGATCTGTGGAATAGCAACAATTGTAAGTATGTAAGTAAAAAGCGATAAAAATAAAATGAGGGACATAGTGTGTGTCCTACATACTTAGGTAGAGCGGAGAAAGTTATGAAGAGGAGGAAAGGAACAATAAGAGGAACTCCCAGAAGGCCACTAAAGCTGGATGAATAGGCCCTCCTCCATTATTTGTATTTCAAGGATTTGGATTGCAATGCATTAGAACGTACATTAGATTGTAGATTCACGTATAAGGACATGCCATTCCATCCAGCTGACTCCTAATATCCTGTCTAAAAGTCTATGTGATTTGCTATGTACACGCCAAGGTATACTTAATAGTAGAATTGCAATGAAAGGCAAGGCACAGCGAGATTTATGCATGATGACATTTCCATTACATAATGGCAATACATAACTACACAAGTTTGCATTTATAAGAGAAAACACACTCGAAGAAAGTTTAAATGGCATGCCAGAGCCAAGCAGTGGGCTTTCGCTCCAAAATAAAACATAAATGCATACATCTATTATGTATTTAGATATATAGGCTAGGCAAGGTGCTTTGATCTACGTTCATATTACTAAAACACTACTGCACTATATTCAAACTGACCTACACATTCTTCCGCAGGAAGTAAGTAATAATATCATCG
The DNA here is from genome assembly GCA_019776445.1 of Tomocerus maximus. Taxonomy (NCBI): domain Eukaryota; kingdom Metazoa; phylum Arthropoda; class Collembola; order Entomobryomorpha; family Tomoceridae; genus Tomocerus; species Tomocerus maximus. The sequence continues at coordinate 6,685 of JABASH010002400.1, forward strand.
CTATACTTACAGACAGCCTAGTTAGGTCCCTGCAACATTTTCAATCTTCCATGAATTCCAGCAGTACATTGTCACATGTCCAATTTGTCTCCTTGCTTTTGACTGTCTGTTCACATATTCACATTCAAGAGGATTCAATTTCCCTCTAGATTGGGACATTCACATCTACCCATATAACTTCACTATTTACGTATTCATACTAAAGAGAACATTCCTTAACCAAACAAAACCCGCCTTTGCATAAGTCGTCTTTTCGATTGTAATAAATATACACTACATGTCTACCTGACTTCACTGACGAACGAAATGAACGAGCACTAATATTTACTACTATGCTTTTGCTTCCTCGGAATACTTTGAGAATGCAATTGCTGTTTTACGAACGTTAGATATAACAACCACTATATATCGTATTAATGCATATAAACTCAGGAATGCATACCATGGGAAGTCATACATCAAAATAGACACAGCCCTATTTCTCATGCAATGCTCAATGCATTTACTATTATAATCTGGAAAACTGGCCTAGATTTGTACCATTTCGCTGACATGGCATCGTTATTATTACTATTCTACATCGGATTTATGAACATCAGATTTTAAGGGAAATCTCATCAGTGTAATCATCGTAATTAATTGACTTTTACATAATGTAGGATGCTTCAGGATGAAAATTGTTATTTGTTTCCATGTACAATGCTATTATGACAATATGCACGATATAACCTGATTTTATTCCAATTAAATATGACACTACAATGTTTATTTGTATTCTCTTTGCAGGACTCCGATCGTGGGATGTAGACACATCTCATGTAGACCTAAGCTGTGAACTCCTGAACCTTGCCAATGCGGCACCGGAAGGAGATGAAGCTCGAAACGGTGAGTTGTCTCATTTATTATTTTTGATACTTTCATCATTACCTAGAGCCATTTTTCAGCCTACATTTCTGATTATATGCACATAATACTCACATTTACATGGTTTTTGTAGAAATATCAATCTTGACTACATTAATTCATGCACCTACCCACAAATACTTAAGATTAAAAGCTGAGAGAATGGGTATTAAATTTTTGAAAAGGACACTTTTAGAGAAAGGGTTTTTGGAATCTTTTATTTGACATTTTATTGTTTCGAAGTACGCAAAGCAAACAGATAGTCGAGGATGAGACAGCTAAATTGCTGACTGTACATTTCATACTTCATTCATTGTGCCTCAAATTGAAAAACTATAATGCTTACAAATGTGTGGAATGTATACATGCTTATTCGTCCACATTTCAAAAAATTAATATATTCCGAGTGTTTGTTCTGCCAAGCTATGATAAAGAATCGATACATTTTTCCTATTCTGTCTTGCAATAAATAATAACGATTCATTCCCAGACTTCTCAGTACCCAATATCCTAACGCCCCACTTTCTACTTTTCCCTTTCTTGACTCAAAAATCAATTCTCTATAGAATGCATTTTCCGACTCCGACAACGATTCCCATCTATTACAATCAGTCAAGCGAGCTGCACTAATCCCTACGTATAGCTGAGGATCCAGTGTTATAGCACCAAAAACACTACATATCGAATGTGTTTGCAGTCAGCCCAGTCGTATCATGATCATGTGCCTTTACAACTTATAAATATTTCCCATTGATATGGCTTCATGCCCGTTATGCAATTGCTTGGTATGTGTAGCCATGTCTATGCTATCTATACATAAGCAGGTATATTCGAATTTGGTAACTACATTATGTTGATTATGATCAATACGAACAATCGGTAAATAAATGTCAGTAAACTTTTACCAACGATATTCTTCTAAAATATCATTAGTTACTCTTTTAATATAAATATAAATATAAGAACCCGAGGTTGGAAAAATTATTGAGGATGGGAAAATCTGTAACCGAGGCGCGAGGATGGATAAATCTATAACCGAGGATAGATAAACCTATTAACTGAGGATGGGAAAATCTATAACAGTGGATGAAAAAACCAATAACCGTGGATGAGAAAACATATAACGGTGGATGAGAAAACCTATAACCGAGAATGGGAAAATCTATAACCGTGGATGAGAAAATATTATAACCGTGGATGAGAACCTATAACCGTGAATGAGAAAATCTATAACCATGGATGAGAAAATCTATAACCGTGGATGAGAAAATCTGTAACCGAGGATGGGAAAATCTATAACCGTAGATGAGAAAATCTATAAACGTGGATGAGAGCCTATAACCGTGAAAAACCTATAACCATGGATGGGGAAATCTATAACAGTGGATGGGAAAATCTATAACTGTGGATGGAAAAATCTATAACCGTGGATGGGAAAATCTATAACTGTGAATGGAAAAATCTATAACCGTGGATGGGGAAATCTATAACCGTGGATGGGAAAATCTATAACCGTGGATGGGAAAATCTATAACTGTGGATGGAAAAATCTATAACCGTGGATGGGAAAATCTATAACTGTGGATGGAAAAATCTATAACCGTGGATGGGAAAATCTATAACCGTGGATGGGAAAATCTATAACCGTGCATGCCGAACGTTAATTCTATCTACTAATTATGTTTACTATTAATTAGCTATTTGAAGATAGTGCATTAATCAACCATTTATAGTAGTTGATTATAACTTATAACTGTATTGATTGGTATTTCAATATTTGCAAAGCAAAGTACTGTTTATTACAACAGGAAATGGATGACTGCCTGGTTGGTTGTATTTACACAACAGTTTTATTATTCGCAGGGTGAAAAATTTGTATGGTAATATTTTTTGTATACTTGATTGTGCCTACTGTGTAGATTCGCAAGTAAAAAAGTTGGCAAGGTCGGAATTGGTGACTGGGATGGTGAAGAGCTAGTAAACATATCCAACACCATTCCCTGTAGCACAGTAAAAATGTTAAAAGGGGAGTAAAGCAATATATCTGTGAAGTCTCCCTTCTCTGGAGAAGTGTATCTGCACAGTGCATATAATATCGTGAATTGCAAGTCAACGAGTCTCCACAGAAAATGCACTTGAGCGAAAGAAGTTTCGACGAAGGCATAGCATATCTGGATTTACTTGGCTGTTAGTTATGCTAGTGTGGTACGTCTGTACCCCGTTAAGTCTGGTGATCTAGTCATTCATAGCCACTGCCAACCAAAAGCAGATCTGAGAAAGTTGGAGACAGGAGAAAGGCTAGAGAAAAGTCAGACCAAAACTAGTAGTAAAAGTTAAAGAAGTCCAACAGAGATCATCATAGAAGAAGTCAGTCTGGTATCTGTAAGGGAAAATGCATTGCACACTCACGTAGAGCCAAATTTCTTTTAGTTGACTTGAGATTTCTCTCTGGAGTCAAGTCGAGTTTATTTTCTAATAAATGAATACTACCTATTAAACTGTATGCACTTTTATAACTTGCTTTTATATCTATTACATAGAGATAGCTACCATGATTTGAGATCTGTTTTGTATACAAAGGACATATATATGATATGGATTTGCATAGAAATACAACATTCAACTTATGAAATACTAGAACGATTCTAGAAATGAGCATACGAATTCAGACACAGAAATGTAAAATTGTGTTCCTATTCTCACTATCTTGATAAAGTTCCTTAAGAAAGCTTAAAAGCTACATGCAATTTGGTTTGATGATGAAACATGCACATAAGTACGACGGCATCTCCATAATAGTCTTTTTTGCAAGTCAACAGAGACGGACGGACATCTTTACGAAGAGAATGCTTCAGCTCGGTCTGACATCTTAGGATACTAGAATCAGAATATATACGAAATTCAAATGAGAATTTTCTTCGTGAGTTTTGGAATTTTTGTGGTACTATACATTTGAAAAATGTTAGGAAGCTTAGCAGAATGCATCAGCATCATGGATGAATAGAATCTGTAGGTATTGAGGAATCTATTTGGTGTAGCCTTGTACTGGCGAAGTTTAAGCTAAAGTGGACATACTTATTTATTATATCAGTAGTTTACGTTCCTTTAGTTGTGTCAGATGTTCTGTAGCAAATTACATCTGTGGCATCTATAGGCTGTTAGGTAACATCTCGAATATATGTGAGGTGTACTTTTCCTAGAATAGAATCCAATTGAATTCAAGGAGAATTGATTACATTTGCAAGTTGAGTTTCTTTCCCTTCAAGAAAACGTCAGATCAGTCAGCTGCTTCTTATATTTCACTCGAATCCTATCTTATTGGACAGCTGAGTGACCAATAAAACTATTTTTACGGGATCTGACCTTTTCTTTTGTTAACAAATTACAGTCGTAAATACTTTTTATAGCGAGAAAGTCATTTTATATGAATTTCCTGGATTTTATTGCCGATCCGAAGTAGTTTGCAATATACAGGAACAATCTTTTCCAGACACAACATTTAATTTTCGTAACTACACATTTCGTATTAAACTAATGTGATGATACAGCAGACAAAAGACTTGAATTTATGTGTGCATAATTAACTTAATTAACCAGAATAATTACTGGATAGCACTGCTCATCAGTTAATGAAGACATGATTTACATAATACAAGTAATAAATAATAAATAAATGAAAATAAATTTTGCATGAATTCATTCAGGTTGGTTTGGCTCATTGCTGAGGAAATGGGCTCATTTAAGGGTTTAGTTTTATCTAGAAAGTTTTCGAGAAATATAAACTTTGCTTTTGAGAGTCGGAGTCTTGGATGGAGTGTGCTGGAAGGCCGCTAACAATGAGATAAGCATGTCAGAGGTGGAAAAGGGAAATGTTTTGCATAATAAACTTGATTTAGTTGTAGAAGAGTCATCCAGACGGAAAGAATATTATGTACAGGGAAATATAGGGAGGACCTACCCGGAGAATTGAAAAACTGAATAGGACATCTTCACAAGTGTCTCTACAGAAATCAGCACTTAATATAAGTAAAAGAGGTCAGGCACCTACTTCACGAAACACTAAGGACTGAGGACACCTTCAGCTTTGTTTATGGTCTCAAAAGGAAAACGAGAACTGTTTGCATTAGGCATATTAGATTACAGAGAGCCTCTGTGAAGATTTTCAAAGGTGCTATCTTCATTGCACACAACTAACCTTAAATATACTCAAGGTATGTAGAAACATATATTTATTTCTCTCAAGCAGTATTTTGAGATTTGTAAAGAAAGCCTCCAGCTTTCTCCAGGAGAAACTTAACTGAAGTTATCTAGGTCGACAAAATATGCGTACCTACATATACCTTGCACATAATAGCTACTTTGATTTGAGTTTTCAAAGTTTCTTGTCCATGCAGAGAGTACAAGATTGAAACACAGACTTGACTCTTTGTACAGAACAAACAAGAGAATAAAGCAAAACGACCATCTAGTTTTTTATTTAGAACTTTTCCCTGTCTGTCTGCCTTGCTTAAGTTTGAGGAAAACTTTGCAAATTTCCAACAACTACATACTCCTCCCCGTTCTTTGGCATTTTCCTCATTTTCGATCCTTCCCTTTGCTCTTTAGAATGGATGGCATGTGTTAGTAGACTAAAGGACTACCACATACTTATAGTAACTACTACATATAATACTGCAGATTTTCTCTTTCTTACCGATTTTCCTGTCCATTCACGATATACTAACACGAACGATGGACACCGAATATATATCTTGTATAGTTCACAAAAATACGATATAGTATGGTTGTTACGTAGTTTCTTATCGAATGATTGTTGTTTTGTATTCAGGAGAAAAGTTGGTGCAGTGGGCGTCGGAGAATTTGGTGGTGGAAGTGTTGATTCACTCACAAGTCAACACGTTGCTCCAATGCATCAAGAATCTGCTCGCCAGCTTCACTCGCCACAGACATATAATCCATGCAGGATACACTTTCCAAGGAAGTGGCTCATGGATATTGCAGGTAAAGTACCTTTTCTTCCGTTCCAGGCTAGATCATGCATTTGTCACATTTACATTAGGAATTACAACAAATCACTCTAGCTACGCGGGAGGTATGAAGTTGTAAGTCAGATTATTTTATGAAAATCACGTTTGAATACTTTTCTCAATGATTTTCCCATAAGTTTAGGACGGCATATGTCAGAAGAACAACAACAGGGAAGCATAGTGCAGATGAAGGGAAAGATAAAAGGCATTATAGCAACGGACCATTAATTTTTCTTTTTCTTAGAGAGACCCACGTAATTTTTGAGAGGCCGACATTTATATTTTGAGCTTTGCACCCGATAAATTCTCCATAATGAGCTCGGGCAGACACCAAAGACACATATTTTGTCTTTTTATGGCTCTGGATGTAAAGGCAGGTCTTAGCATATGTACACTAGGAACAATATTTCAGGAATTCAGTGCATAGGAAGAAACTTGCTAATGGGCTCACTCACTAAGGTGAAATGCATAGGTAGTTACAGAGAATGGGGAATGTTGACAGGGAGAAAGGTAGAAACAATCCTTGTATATAGATATTTACTTGGCAGACTTTCGGAGTATAATGCAGGGAGAGAGTGCAGTCCTCCCCCACCGACCCTATAGAACTACTAACGTGGTAACGCATTCATCTTTCGCATTAGAGCATTATGAATGTAACAAGAGGTCCGTTGTATAGTCGGAAGATGGTATTATGTAAAAGAACAACGGGGCAGAGAAAAAGGTTATTCCATAATAAATGACTTTGACATATCCATTATGTTTTCAAGTAGTTGAGTGGAGTGGGTAGAGAAAGCCTGGAAAAGAAAGGTGCAGTCTAGGAAAAGGTTCCAGCTTGCATTGCATTTACAATGTATCATCAAGAGAAGACAGCTTGAGTAGGCACAACTACATTATGATCGTTTAGATTAGGTGACTGGCCATTCTGTACAAAGGCACTTTAATTTTATTCTTTAGTTGAGCATCTAATATTCGGAGGAGAGAGCAAGCTGTTTTACATTAAAGTAGGCCTGAATGGGCGGGGCGAGTAGTAAACTCGTTTTCCATGTTTATAAATGACATTTTTCAATTTTCTTTGTTAGAAAAGCGGGAATTATAAATAGAAAAAATAGTAGGAGAAAGTGGTTGATATAGCGGGGTTGAGTTTGAATAGAAAATTGAATGGGGAGATGTTGTTGATTGTATGATACAGGATGGGACCTTTTCCTTCACGGACTTCATCGAATTATGGGCAGAGCCGGAAGTCTCGCGGATCTTATCAGCATACAAAGGTGATATTAGCGTGTCTATGCATTGTGCGACTGAGAACGGTTGGACTGATGAGCGTCTTCGGAAAGAGTCGTTCAGTAAATTGTGCCAAGTTCGGATGAATCCTCCGGACAAACTGATAGGCCATTCCTCAGGCATTATCTCCTTCGTCGACTACATCACGAAAATGTTGACGGCGGCCCCTCTGAAAGAGATTTTGGAGCCTTCCGATATTGTCGGCAATATTCGATTCAGCCACCCGACACTTTACGTCTTTCCGGGTGGACAAGGAGATGCAGCTCTGTTTGGAATAAATGGTTTCAATATGCTCATCGACGGCGGGTTTTCACGACGGTCCTGCTTCTGGGATTTCACCCGCCATTTAGACAGACTCGACGCCGTACTCCTGACCCGAGTGAATAATAACAGTGTGGGAGGCCTGGACGCGGTGCTAGATAGGAAAAGAATGAATCAAGTCTATCCACAAATAGGCCACTTTTTCGGGAATGTGATCGAGAGAAAGAACCCGGATGGTGAGAAGGAAGATAATCCCGATCTCCTTGTCAGCCTCACCGACACTGGCCACCGGATGGTCGAAAATCTTAGAAATGTAAATCTAAAACCTCATCTGTGTTTCCGAGAAAATGTCATCGAACCTATAAATCTCTATCATAAGGTTGGACATGGAAAACTGGACTTGTATGTTTTGAACCCTGCGAAAGACTCCCGGGAGGTGAAAGAATTTATGTCCAAGTGGAATACCGACTGCAAGTCCTTTGTCTCTGCCCGCATGTCAATGAAAGTGGAAGGAAAGGAGCTCAACTATCCAGTTCTTAATTTGGTCTCGATTTGTGCCCTTTTGGTTTGGCAGCCAGACAACTCACGAGATCCTATCACTCGTATCCTATTCCCGGGCTCCACCCCACAACAGAAAATTTTCGAAGCATTAGGAAAACTGAAACACTTAGAATTTTTGCGATATCCTGTGTGCACCGCTAAGACACTTGCAGCTTCCCACAAGAGCAAAGTAAAATCCGAACGAATCGTTTCGGAAGCGAGGCACCAACTCTCATCCAAATCTCACTATTACAATACACAAACTATTTCCTCAACCACGACTACTACAGACGGAGGGGCTGCTGCTGCTACGGCGGCGGCTGTTACTGCCACGACTGCCTCGATGACCACTTCGGCCACTTCCACCCGACCGTCTTCTGTTCATAAAACGACGTCTTCAACCGGCATTCCCAAGTCGTCTTACGGTCGCGTATCCTCAAAAATTTCCGCTCGTAGTGACTCTTCAACAACGATCACGACAGGCGAGAGCGCGGAAAAAGAAAAACCTTTGAAAGAGAGAAAATCCGATAAATACATCACTGCCAAGCCAGCCGATAATAAATTGGCATCAGAAACTCCAAAAGTGAAATCTTCTTCGAGGATTTCTTCTCGAATTGACACTTCTGCTCCTGCCGGTCACATTTCAAAGACTTCCAGCAGCACAAAAGTCACGTCATCCTCAACTACTACTAAATCATCAACAACAAAACACAGGCAAGATGTTGCTAAGAAAACGAGCCAAGCGAGTCCTACTAAGAAAGTAGTAGAGGCGAAAACTGTTAGTAGCAAATATGGTATATCTAAATCAACAGTGGGGAAGACTTCTGCTTCAGTTGTCTCTGCTTCCCCACCTCCAACACCTCCGAAATCTGCTAAAGAAGCCAACAACCGAAAGGTCATTGAGCACAAGACAGCCAGTCAGAAAACGAGTCTGGCAAAATCATCTAGCACGACTACCGCAAGTTCAGACACGTCCAAACATAAAAGCGTTGCTGAAGCGCGACAAAAAACAAAGACCTCCGCAGTCAAAAGCACAATCCCACGTCCATCAACAACAACAGCAACTCCGGCGACGAAAAAAGCCGGTGGGGAACCAGTCCCCGTCAGACGACCCAGAGTCGGAGCAGCGAGTGCAGTGGCAGCCACAACTGTCACGGCTGCTGCTGTCGCTGCAACTGCGGCTGCAGTCGCTGCTTCTGAGCGAGCATTCAAGGAGGAAACTGATGAAAGCGTTCACGCTGCAACGAACGGAAGCGCTCCCGAGGAGCCGGAAGTGTCTGGTGGTGAACCTTCAGATGCTGATGGGAAATCTGAAGTGGGAGCCGAGGAAGACGAGGCTGTCGCTCAGAATGGAATTGCGTTGAGTGCCACAGCGACCGAATGCAGTTCCGAAATGAGTTCTTTAGATCACGTCTCGGCCAACGGGAATGATGAGGACGCGGACGGAGAAGATAGGGTGACCATTTCTGAAGATGTTATTACCGCTGTGTCTGTCTCTAAGGATCAATATGAGATGCCCTCAGAGAGTCATACCATTACAGATGTAGAGGCTATTATTGGAGAGACTGTTGACGGAGAAACGACCGTTGCGGATGCTGATGAGGAGGAGGATGAATATTTAATCGTCGAAAAGGATGAGTCGGCTGGAAATGAGTTGGACGGTGACTCTAATCTTCTCATTTCCCAAGATATACTAGAAGAAGACGAGGGAATGGAGAAAGAACAAAAATTCATAGAAGACGAAGAGAGGAAAGAAAAGGAGATTGAGGAGGAAAAGGAGGGGAAGGGAGATATCATTGACGAAACTGAGAAAACTGACGAGGAACCTGAGCAGAGTGATATTGCTAAGGTTGACGATGAAAATGAAGAGCAGGCTGAAGTTGTAGAGGAAGAAATCGTCAAAGCAATCACTACTAGCAAAATCGAGTCTGCTGCACCACTAGAAAAAGATGCTGATGTCGTTGTTGAGGACAGCAAAGTGGAAGGTGACATTGAGGCTCAAATTGAAGACGCAGTTCAAACCCTTGAAAAGGAAATTGAAGCTGCTGAAACGGCAGACGGGGAGAAAGATGAAGAAGTTGTTGACCAAGAGAAAATAGAAACAACTGAAACTACCGAGATCACTAAAGAATCTGCTGAGGGTGATGAGAAAGATTCAGCAGAGGCTGAGACTAAACCCACAGAAGATGCGGCGGAAGCTGCGGATGAAAAAGCTGATGTGGATTCGGAGGAAAAACCAACAGCGGAAACGGAAGAAACTGAAGCCGAAGAGGCAATTACCAAAGAATCAGAAATTCTTACTGATGCCGCAGTAGACGAAACACAAGAAACTAAAGAATCTGAATCAGAACAGGTTGTAGAAGAAACTATTGAAGCTGAAGTAGTAGCTACACAAGAAACTCAACCTGAATCAGATGACTCAAAAGAGACAGAAGTAACAGAAGTTGTCACCGAAACAGAACAAATAGAAGAATCTAAAGAAAAAGAAGGAGAGGAGGGCACAGAGCAACAGGAAATTGTAGAAGAAGTGCTAACAAAAGAAACAGTTAGTGAAAAAGAGGCAATTCCTGAAAAAAGTGCAGTTGAGGAGGAAATAATCGAAAAATCGGAGAAAGCAAAAGAAAGTGAAGAAACAGCTGTAGTAGATGTAGATACTACGCAAGAAACAATTAAATCCATTCCTGTAGAATTAGAGAAATCTGAGGAGGCAGAAGGAGCAGCCACTGATGATGCAGTGACTAAAACAGAGACTGTAGACACAACGACTATAACTACTGAAACAGAAACCGAGCAGAGAGACAAAGAGTCTGAACCGCAAGAAGAGGAGGAATCAAAAGTGCCTAAGGAGATTGGAGATGAGGAGGAAGCCGGATTAGAATCAGAATCTGGCGTGAAAACAACACCTGCCGATCAGGAATCCGTGGAAGAGAAAGCAGAGGAGAAACAAGTGGGCGAAACTCCTTCAGCTGAGCCTGAGATTAGTTCTCAAGATGCTAAAATCCTTTCAGAAATTGTATCTACAAAGGAAAAAGAAGATGTCGAAGAGACAGATAAACAGATTACAGCCCCTAAAGACGACATGGACGACGGAAAAGAGTCAGTGACTAAAGATGATGAGGGTGATGCTGATGGAGAAACGGACTCTCGACGTGAGTCCGAATCAGCTGAAGGAGAGCGGCGATTAAGCGCTGCCAGTGTAATGGGTGAAGAGAAACACGGAGAAGACTATCAAAAAGACATTGATGAAGTACTTGACGAAGAAATTGCGGCTGAGGAAGACAAAGTTGATATAATCGACGAGAACTTCTTAGGTGCGGCGATAAACTTGGAAGCAGACTCCGTCGGGGGAGATTTAGCGGACACGGAAACCTCCCGGGAATCGCAATTCGGTTCAGAGTCTAAACTGATCGACGATGATCAGCCAACAGATGAATTACAAATTGAAGAATTGGATGAGAAACTTGAAGATGTTATTGCATCTGGACTGGAAGGTCTACCTTCTCAACAACAAATTGACGGAGATACTCCGAAAGTAGAGAAAATATCGGAGATAGAAGTGGCTGAATTAGACATTCAGGAGAAAGCGGAGGAGAAACCCAAAACTCCTGTTGTATCATCACCAGAAAAGGAAGAAGAAGCCACAGAGCGTGAAGATGGAAAAGGAGAGGATGAAGGTGTGACTCCTTCCCAGGAATTGAAAGAAAGCCGCAGGGATTCAAAATCTTCACAGAGAGACGAAGATGAAGGTCTCCTAGCTCAATTGGCTGATACTTCTAAGTACTTGTCTGAAGAAAAGCCACTGGCCCCGCCTGAAGTCATCCGCAGTGCAAGTGGAGCAAGTGAGACGGGATTCATTTCCAAAGATGAATACGAACTTGTTCGGACTAAACGTGATGTTTCTCACGAAGTGACTCCGGAACCAGAACCCATTCAGCATTCTGTCTTGCCTGAGAAAGCAGGAGACGAAATATTAGCTGAAGTCGTAGAAATCGGGGAGGAATCCGTTCCTGGAACTTTAGGTGAAGAGAAAGTTGAGGAAGAACAGCGTCCTGCTGCCACTTCTCCCGCACCTGCTCAACATGTTGACAAAGAACTTGAAACTGAGATTGAGAAGGGAGAGGCAGATGAAGAAAAAGCTGAGAAAATTGTCCCTGAAATTTCTAAGCAGACTTTGGAAAAAGTTGACGATGACAAAGACACAAAAGAAATAATTGGAGAAAGTGAGGAGCCCAAGGAGGAGGGCGGGGTGGAGCAGCTGTTACAGGCAGAACTTGTCAAAGAAGAGAAAGATGTGAGTGTGAGAGGAGGGAAAACAGAAGAATCTTCTCGTCCTATTCCAACTCCATCAGCAATCCCATCAAAAATTCCCCGGGAGTCTCGCGAAGTGATTCGAACTCCTGATGAAGTTGCAGACCTACCAATGCATGAAGAAGTTGAGCCTGGTACTTACGAAACAGATGAGTTTGTCCAGGAAGATGAAGAATACTCGGAGGAGGATCATGGAGTTGATGCAATTGGAATTGTGCACTCACCATTGCCAGGTACGAGTCCGGGCCCAATTCCCACTGAATTGGAACAAGCTCTTCTGCACCAGAAAGGAGTTTTCCAACTACAGAGTGAACTTACTGTAGATAAGACAACTACAGATGCTCAATCTACGACTCCCGAGGCTAAGGAAGATCTACAAGAAGAATCTACTCCGGAGAAAATCGAAAAAGAAATCGTGGAAGGTAAAGATGACGAAAAAGAGAAGGAAAGTCCGACCAAAGATCTAATAGTCCACGAAACTGGAAAAACTGAATTTCAAGTGGAAGTTGAGGAGGAGGATGTTGCAGAAGCCAAAGAGCAACAAATACCTACTACTGTTGTTGTAGTCGAAGAAATAAGCAAAGAAACTCACGAACAACTCACAGCCAAAGCTCCTGCCAAAGTTCCGCATGGAATTGTAGAAAAAATTGACGCGGCTGTATCGCCCGTCTTGGAGTCTCTTCTCACCCAGAGTGTTGGAAAAACTTTGGAGAGCATTATCAAAACAACGGAAACCACTACAACTACTCTCGCTCCTTCACAAAAGTTACCCGCTACAGTAACTGATACTGATGAACAAATTGAAAAAGTGCACGAGGAAATTGAGGTGGATGGAGATGCAGATCAAATCGAGTCTGAACAAAAGGAAACTAAAGATGAAGCTGATGACAAGCCTAGTGAGAAGGAAACCCAAGAAACTTTACTAGCAGAAAAAGTTACAAAAGATGATGACAAAATATCTAAAGACAAGATAGATGCCGCGAGTGAAAGCGAACAGCAAGAAGCTGAGCAGAAACTTTCACCTGAGGAGACACATAAAGCCGAACCTAGTGAAACAGAACAAGTTGATACAAAAGAATCAACTGAGCAAATACAATCTGAGGTCAAAGATATTAAAGAGGCAGCCGAAGATATTAAAGAAGCAGCCGAAGAAATTACTAAAGAATCAGCCGAAGATATTAAAGAGGCAGCCGAAGAAATTACTAAAGAGGCAGCCGAAGAAATTATTACTAGAGAGGCAGCCGAAGAAATTACTAAAGAGGCAGCCGAAGATATTAAAGAGGCAGCCGAAGAAATTACTAAAGAGGCAGCCGAAGAAATTACTAAAGAGGCAGCCGA